>JBAGKK010495034.1:0-15376 GCA_037177015.1 Euceroptres primus
AATACACTTAAATTTACTTCCTTAACATTACATCCCTACAGTGACTATAATGCAGGCATTAAAATACTATAATGACAATCTCAACCCTGTGAAATGCAGAGGAGTAGTTCTGTAAACAACAAATATTCATAATTGACAAGATAAATTAGTTCGAATAAGTTCCGTTGTGCGAGCATCCCAGCGGTCTCGAATGCCGTCGATGCACCGCTTTACTCTTTATTTAATTTCTCGAAAAAAACGACATTTTGTACTTTGGGGTTTCGAAAGAAAAGACCTTGATCTTTATTTTGAGACCAAAAAAAAAATGGGTCGAAATAAAAAAAAAAATCCAAAATATTATTGATTTTGAAAAAAAGGGTTAAAATTTTTATTTTGGAAAAAATGGTTATAACCATTTAATAGACCATGAAAATATCAATCAAAAATATATAGGACAAAATTTTGTTTAATCCATACGAAAGCAGTCTAGTACATTCGAAATAGAGGCTACCAACACAAAATCCAGAAACTTCCCCTCCCCCACCTTGGTCAATTTTTATCCAATCGAAAAATTTTTTTCCCCTGAAAGTACTACCTAGTAGGACTACACTTTGCCCAAGTTTGAGTTCGATCCGAGAAAGTCTTTTTTAAGGGTGGGTACACTTGAGAAATAATGCCCAATGAATATTATATCAAATGAACGCAAAAACCATAAGCAATTCAAATTTAGTCTTTAAATTACAAAATTTTTCGTTACTATTCATTACCGGAGAATTTTCTCTACTTTATCGGAAATTTCAGCCCTTACCGGTAATTTCAGGTAACGACCCAACACTAACTCGGATAGTAATTGGTTGAAAGTGGCGACATAGCTTCGCTGATTGGCTTCTGAACTAAGTGTGGGGATGTCTCCCACCAGTCCGAAAGGCAATCCGGAAGTTATAAATATATAAAAGACCGGCACGGAGCTGCAGATTCGAAACTCTTTCGGAACACTAAAACTTCGAATCTCTGCTTTAAGTCTACGCATTAACGGACTTAGTTATTTTTCGCGATCGCGAACGTGAATTGATATTGGATAATCAAACACCTGTTAAAACTATACAGTGAATCAACAACTTTCATGGTAGTAAAATATTAATAATATGTCAGCTCCTCCACAATTCTTATCAGAATTGGTGGACTATATGTCAGATCTCGAGTTTGAACTATTTAAGTTGTGTAGAGTGTACAATGAGTTACATGGAGTTTTAATTGTGGTTTATTCTAAAGAAGATGAAACTGATTATTATATTAGTTCTGACTTTTCTGAAAGTTCAGTAAATACTTTTATCTGAAATAGGCAGAACAAGCGCTCCTTTTCTGCCCGCGGAGCGGCAGTAAAATAGCACTTTATTGTACCGCGACGAGCGGCACGTAAAGTGACAGCAAGGAGGAAGAAGTGAGTAAGTGAGAAAGAGAGGGCGATACTGGAACAGAAAAAATGACCGTTTGAATAACTGCTTTAGAATAGTTTCATCTCTCTTTGATTTTTCCATCAGAAAGAAAGATCGTATTCACTACGGCAGTAAAGTTGTTTTATACTCGGATGCAGTTTTAACGTCCTCGCCTTCGGCTCGGACGGTAAATTCTGCATGCTCGTATAAATAATTTTTTTTCAAAATTTGGAAAAAATGACACATAACAAATGTGCCCTATCATATTTTCTATCATTCTCTTCAGTTTCAACTTGATATATTTGTTTGTTTAAAAATAGGATTGCTGAATATTTTTTATATCTCGTCGGTAATTCGTGATATCATAACGTATCACGCGCCCTTAAATCCAGCGTCAACAACTTTTCATTCACTCCATCAATTCTTTCATCCTGGTTGCTTGTTTTAAAATGAAAGCAAGTGAAGGAATCCACTTCGTTTCTTCAATCACAAGGCAACAGAACCCGAAACCATCTGCAGGCTGGGTCATAAAATTTTCTTGTGTGAAATGGAAAAGGAACGTGGAACGTTGTACTAAGAGTGGCGTCCCATGTATCCATTTTGACGCAGCGTCAAACGCTAAATCATGAGAGTGATAAAGACACACAGACACAACTATCTTTTTCACTTTCATGATTTTGCGTTTGACGCTGCGTCAAAACGAATCCATGGGACGCCACCCTAATAGATTTTTAAGAAATAATTTTTTTACCAACTTTATTCTAGTGCTTTCTAGAGAAAGTTCTGTCATTTAAGTTAATAACTTAGTTTTGAATGTTAGAAATGATTAAAACTATCTGAGAAGAGGTTGTATTGAGGGAAACAACAGGGAAACTCTTTTGATATTCTTTTTCCACAGTTTATGTTTAGTCACTTGTCTGCTTTAAAATTCTGGCGGAATTTGAAATTTCATAATTCAAAAGGGGAGCTTTAGAGAATTATTTTAATATTTTTTCAGTTTATAAATTTATCTTTTTGTCTTTCTGCTATAATTTTCGACTTTTTCTAAATAACTGTAGGAGCATTTTGATCCGGGTTGTTCAACTGGTGAATCCATGGCTTTTGCCCAAATTATTGAAGCGACTGACCCCAGAGCTCGTGACATGTAGAGGAGAGCTTGATTAAACTCCATATCTTTCATTCCAAAAAGCTGTAAAAATTAAAATTAAATTGGAGTAATTAAATATAAATTAGTTTTTCAATTAATATTATTTAAAGTGAAAACAAAAATGAATAAGAATAAGATAATATAAAAGCCAAAATAAACTTAATATAATAATAAAATAAAATATAATAAACTAAAAAAATTTATTAAATTTATTACCTACGCGTTAATAATAAGCTAAACGTATAAATTAGAGAAAATGTTTTTTTCATTATTTAATATTAAGGGTATCTGACACATAATGACGTCATGTAATAAGAATGAGGGTTCTAACACTCTTTTATAAAAATTAAGAATAATCAAATTCATCTTAGTTGACAAAATAAAATTTGTACCGAAGTAGACATCTATGCTTTATTATGTCTATTATCATTTCCCAAAATTACAGATCGATACATTCATTATTTTAGTAATAAATCCGCTAAATCTATAAAACTAGATTAAGCTTGCATTATGGTCGCCATATTTGAAATAGCGATCAAAATATAATGTTTACATTCAGCCGACTTGTAATGAATGAATCGGACTGTAATTCTGAGAAATGATAAGACATAATGGAGCATCGATGTCTACTGCGGTACAAATTACCGACCGATTTTTTATTTACATTCAGCGGGTTTATTAAAAAAGAAATGAAAATATAATGCTGAAATTTTGGAAAATAATAACGAATATATTTAGGTATCGATGTCTGGTGCGTTTCGGTTTTTAATTCAAAACGAAAATTTCAAAAATAATTTTTTTTTAAAATAAAAATTGAAACGCACAGACATGGATTCCTTGATATATTCCTTATTATTTTCTCAAATTTCAGCATTATATTTGCATTTCTCTATTAATAAACCCGTTGAATAAAAATAAAAAATTGGTTGGTAATTTGTGACATCATTAAGTATCACATAACCTTAAATTCTGTTAATTTTAAAATGTCTATCTAAAATCTAAAATGCCTCAAAAATTGGAGCTGCTATAGCGGATTCTTCTGGCCACATTATTTTTCCATGTGATCTTTCTGTTATGGTTGACAATAATTCCGATATATTTTGAGAAAGCTGAAAAATAAACCATTATATAAATTATAATAGGAATGTAATTTCAAACCATTAAAAAAATTTTTCTAAAGTTAATAATTTATTTAACATTTTAATATTGAATTTATTTTCATTTAAAAATAGTATTACAGTAAATTATTGCTTTCAATTTAGATATTAGAATTCTATTCCAATTTAATTGAGAGATAAAGGTCATATTCTGACCTAAACTGATTTCTATTTAATATTTTAATTTTTGATAAACTAAATATATTTTATTAATTTTTGAATTAAAGACTTGAAAAATTCAGATCTTGAAAGGAATACAAGTACCGTAGAGTGGGGCTATTCGCGCATGGTGGGGCTGCTAATAGGTACAACTCACTTTAGGTATGTTTTTTAATATGATAATTAAAATAAAAAAAATAATCTCCTAGCATATAAGATTTAGAAGAATTTCTACTTTACTGAAGATGGGGGTGGAATTTTATGCAACCTCTGCACAAGCATTGAAAAATGTTTATATATTTGGGTGCATTTTAAAAAATTGGTTAGACCTCCAAACTTTGTTTCAGTTCAATAATTTAACAGTAATAAAAAATTCTCGGTTGATCGTTTTTTTATTTCAAATTTAAGTGGTAAAAGGAATTTATTTCATAAATGCGAGGAAGTGCTTTCATTAATTAACTTAAAGGTGACATGAAAATTCGAAAATCGTCGGTACAATTCGCCTGGTTCAGCAAGTTATGATATGTGCTAATTTTGCAGTTTTATGCACTCGGGTATTTGTTTCTTTTTTAATTATTTCTTTTTAAAAAAGCTAAGTTGAAATAATATTTCACAATAATTGATAGCTTTCGCAACTTGACTGTTTAAAATATGAAGATACTTGTCAGAAACCTTACCTCACTTTTCAGTTTCTTTTATTTTCGTTTTTGCAGCTCAATGGTTGACAGAATCGAGTTTTTGTGCTGCATTTTGAAGATTTTAAAATTAATTATAAGTGAAAACGTTATATCTAAAAAGTTATGTGTAATTATTATTATTTTAATATAGAGCTAATTTTTTTGCTTCCAGAAGAAAATTTGCATCAGTTAAGTTATAGATTATAGATCAGTTAAATTGCTCAGTTGTTATGGCCAGTAAATGAATTATTAAATGGTCAGATATGACCTTAGAATCTTAGATGGATGTTAGAAAATTATAGATCCTTCTAAAAAAAAATTCGTGAATATTATTGTTGATGTTTAATTGTTTTATTTTTTTCTGTTTGATAAATCTCAAACTAATCTGAATTTCTTAATTAAACTTGTTTTCCATACCTTAGCATCAGAAAGTATTCTCAAATAGTTAAATAATGATTAAAACAGAAGTTAAGTATTAAAAAATTGTTTTATTCATTTAAAACATTTAAAAAAATAGTTGTACCTATTTAAAAGATCGGTGGTACAAAAAGGTACAACTTTTGAACAATGATAATTAGTAAGTAGAAGATGATCTAAAAATCTACAAATGATCGATTTCTCTATAGAATTGATTCCTCTAACTGTCTGTAAAAATGAAAAAGCTGAGAAAATTTTTTCTTGCGCGTAAAGTTGAAAAAACCTCAAAAAATACGTAAAAGTTGTGCCTAATAGCCCTACTCTAGGGTATTGCAAATAAAATTTTAAATCAAATATAAATGTTGAAGGAAGATTTTTAAAAAAGTTATATAAAAGTCATTTTATTCTCCAGAGAACTCACTTTGATCCTCGGATCATTTGGTAGATTTGCTCTGACGAAATCTCTGAGAGCATTGTACCTTGAATCTCCGAATTCAGACTCTTTGTGAGCGACAATTTCAGAACGTTTTTCGACAAGTGCACTCACGAAATTCTTCAAGGCTTCCTCCTTCGGCTCAAGACCCAGGAGACTTTGAAGTTTCGTTTGAAAGTTCATGTACTAAAAAAAAAAAAAAAAAATAAACAAAAAATAAAAACTTTCTTAATTCAGAATTATTAATTAAAAATTTTTCTTCCAATAAACAATTTTAAAACTAAACAAAAAAATGTGTGGAAAATTGATTTTTTTAGGAGAATATTTTTATAGTTAAGAATTATAATTAAAATTTTAAATTTAACCTGACGCATAGTTCCAGATCTGGGCTCATTAATATAAGCAGGGATACCAGCTGCTAAAGCTTGACTAATTGCAGGTTGAGACGTTCCCAAAATTTGTGTTATGTGGGCACTTGGTATTCCGCCCTCATCGTCACTATAATTAATTATCCCATTTTTTAAATTTTTTACTTAATTATGAAATTTGGAGACAAATTATTTTTAGGTGTATTAAGGTAGTTTTATAACCGTTTCATAATAGTTATATGGCTGATGGTACACTGAAAAAAATGGTTTAGCTGTCCCAGCTAGACGTTTAGCTGGATTTCGTCTTCTAAGAAAATATAGCTGTGTTACCTAAATTTCTAGCTGAGTTACCTAAATATCTAGCTGTTTTAGCTAAATTTTGCCATCTAGGAATTATCTAGGTAAATTAGCTAGATAACTAGATGGAAAAATTTAGCTAAAACAGCTAAATATTTAGGCAACACAGCTAGAAATTTAGGTAACAGTTATATTTTCTTAGCAGACGAAATCCAGCTAAACGTCTAGCTGGGACAGCTAAACCATTTTTTTCAGTGTAAATAACATATTTGTATAGCAGTTATAAAACTGGTAAATAACTGCAGTTATATATCATGATATATAACTGATACATATATAACTGCCATATACCTTTTTTATAACTGTTGTATAACTGTTTTGTAATACATATAATTACACTCGAATCCCAGTTTAATATGGGTTTTGGTCGTTGCCTATCGTAAACCGGGATAGTCCTTGAGCGCCTCTGAACAAAAATAGTCAGGGCCATACGAACCACTATCAGTCGGAATAATATGAATTATGTAGGAATAATATCAGTTATGTATGAATAATATGAATTATCTAACTAAATTATGTACGCATGTAAATTTTTTATCATAAGGGCTGAAAATTCTTAAATGACGATAAAAAATTAATGAAAAAAGAATTTTCAACGTGTTTTCAAAAGTAAATGTAAAAGGCGAATTAATACTGCTCGCTCTGTTGCTGCGGTACTGCTTGACTACTACTCGACGACCGTAATCACTCTCTACCCTCCGACCCGCGCAAATACGGAGTGCTACCGAACGAAATTCTAGGAACATCGTAAACCGGGATATATTAAACCGGGATTCGAGTGTATATAACAGTTACATATTGAATATGTTACAGATACGTATAACTGCTTTATAACCAATAGATATCTAACAAATACCTATCTGTTACATAATCATTACATAAACTTTACATAACTGTTACAAAACCATTATACAAATTGTTTTATTTGAAAAAAATTTTTAAAATACGATAAACTTTTATAAAAACAAATTTTTGAAATCGAATAAACTTACGCATTTATCGCAATAAAAAGCCTTAGAAATTCTACCAGAGAGTTTTTTGAACCCTCTTCTATGTTTGAACTATTTCCCAGATTGTCCAGGAGAAAATCTACCCAGTCCCCTTCTTTATGATATGTAAGCTTTGAGCTTCGTGTTTGTCCAGTAAGACAAACAATGGCTGGTAATGAAGCCAGAATTTCCATGCTGTCCTCATAAACATACTGCAAAAGTAGTGATAGAAAATTGTGAAAAGATTTTTAGTTATTAAAAAAATTCTGTTGTGTACAAATTGTCTAAAATTAGTTTTTTTTATTTACTTACTTCCCAATGAGTGTGTCTCAAAGCACCATTGTTTAAAGCATTTTTTGTGTGTCTGTCTGCATCTAGTATTGTAAGAGCAATGGAAAGTCGCCCCAAAGGAGTAACTGTCTTTGGCAGAGATTTCAAGACAGTTCCCACAATACCTCCATCCCCAGCCTCCAACCACCATTCTTTACTTTTTTCTCTCCTTGCAGACCAATCGGCAATAAGAGAATCAGTTTGTTCCTTTGTCGGAACATCCCCTGTTGAAAATAATTTATTTGTTTAAAAAAAATATTTATGCTCACAATTTAACATTAATTTATATTTTTTGAGGGGTTTACCACTTGCAATTTTCATATACACCTGAATTCAAGAATTCAAAAGAATTCAAGGAATTCAAAAGAATTCAATAAATTCAGAAGAATTTAAGGTGAATTTAGAAGAATTTAAAATAAGAATACAAAGTGCATTCAAACAAATAATTCAGAAAATACAAGAAGAATTCAAATCATACAAGATGAATTCAAAATAATTCAAGGTGACTTCAAGGAATTCAAGGTACCGAAAATTTTAATTTTCAAGAAATGTGTAAATACTGCACATCCCATTATAAAAGAATCTTTATGGTCTCGCGAATGAACTACACTTGAGCAAAGATATTAATAAACTCCAGTTTGAGTTGCTCCTCTGATAATGAAATAGAGTAAAAAAATGTTTAAAAAAGTGAAAATTAAAATATTTATGAATACAGGAATTCCGACGATATGAAGACACCCACCCCCTTTGTGTCCTCCTACCGATAATGGAATAAAGTGACAAAAAATTTAACTGCTGAAAAAAATTCGAAATTAAAAAATGTGTACGTACTACAGAAATTCTGACGAGACGAAGAGATCCATTTTCCTTTGTGTAATCCCCTGATAATGGAATAAAGTGACAAAAAATCTAACTGTAGTAAAAAAGTCCACATTAAAAAATGTATATTTACAGGAATTCCGACGAGACAAAGAGACCTCCACCCCCTTTTGTGTTACCCCTCTGATAATGAAATAAAGTAAAAAAAATATATATAACTGTAGTAAAACGTCCAAATTAAAAAATGTACACGAACAGAAATTCTGACGAGACGAAGATACTCCTACCCCGCTTTGTGTTTACTCCCTGACAATGAATACATAGCTGATGAACAAGTGCAGAATTTGAAAGATCCCGACAGAAAGTTTGGGTACATTTGGATTGACCGTTTGAAATAGCGTGCTTCACTTCAATGCAGAAAATCTGTGCAGAAACTGAGTCTACGACTTTCAAACATGGACTGTTTGAAAGTTTAGAAAATTCTGCTTCGAATGCGCTGATATCTAAATCCTTTTAATAAAGGAGTCGAAAAATATTTGACTTGAAAGTCGGGGTTTTTTTCAGCAAAGTGATCATTTTGAAATCTTATGTTGAACTCTTCGCCAAATCTAAAAAAGTGTTCGATAGGGAAAATCTTCATTATTCAGAATCAATAAAAACCTGAAAATCGATTATTCGGTCGTAAGGCTGGTTTCTTCGTTTCACGTCACATAGGTATTTAAATTTTTTAACCAAAAACGGCGCTCCCTTGCAGGAAGTATGTGCGATGAAATCTGAGGTTAAACACGATGGCAATTAAACGCGATCGACGAATCTTGAACTTTTGGTTTCCGAAAAATTTCTATTAAACGAGTAAATATTTTGTATGATTACGCGTCAATTATTGAATATTTATTTACTTTATTGGTCCACATTTAAAGAGTAGGATTTACTCATGATTTTATGATTTTGCCAAATTTTTGGGAACACTTTTCTAGATTTGGCGAAAGTAGTATAGAACAACTATGAGACGTTGGTCGTCCCCAGCCAGACGTGTTTACATAACGATGAGGGTTTCTGGCGGAGTGTTTACACAGCTGAGGGAGTCAATGACCTGAGTGTCGGGGATATTGGGGAGTATAAGGGAAGGGGGTGTGGAGCGGTGAGGGGGGGTTACTGAGAATATGACTTAGCATTCTTGGAATCGGGAATATCCGTCTGGAAGAGGAATGTCATAGTATTGAAGGATTTTTTGAGGTTAGGTGAGGAGTGGGGGAGTGTAGGAGGGTTTAGTGTTGCGATGTCTTGCGTTTGATTATTTGTGGAATGGTTTTAAGTATTTTGAGTCAATTGTTTTTCGATGCAGGTTTTTTTGGGGAGTTTCACGGCTCCCACGCTGATCTTTAATGCTTGGCAGTGTGCCTGATTGCTGGAATATGGGACTTTTTTTGTGCGGCTCTCACGTGGATTTATTGTTTACAGATCTGCTTGTATATACCGGCTATGCTAACTTGTACGAACGCCGAATTGTATAGCCTGTAAATTTAATATTTTTATAGCCCACAGACATTAATGGGTTTATGTTCATGTTATGTTTTTCACGTAACACAACGCTTAGATGACATTATAACCTTGATTGACTCGCTTGTGTGTTTAGTTTTCGTTTCGTGTGTTTTTGTCTTCATCGCCTTTGTGCGGCCCGAATGTTTACGTTCGCGGTGTTGTTACCAATTGTTATTTGGTTCAGCTCGCAGTCTGACCTTGTGTGACTTTGTTTGTATCGAATATTATTGGATTGGTTATGGCCCGAAGGTCGCAAATTTCTAATGGAAGTGGAAATTAATGGGATTGTAAATTCAAATTGTATTTAGTGAATATTGAGGAGACGTTTATTATGGATTGAAGCTCTCAGTCTGACCTTGCGTGACTTTGTTTGTATTGAATATTATTGGATTGGTTATGGCCCGGAGGCCACAAATTTTTTCTGGAATTTGAAATTAAATGAATTTTGAATTCAAATGGTATTTAATGAATATTGAAGAAATCATCCGCAACATCTATTGCGGATTGAAGGTATTCCTTGGTTATATCTGCTGGATTATATGATTTCTTTGCTCTGTTGGTAATATATGTAGACCCGACTAACCATCGGGTAGTAATCTGGAAATTTGCTTTGCAAGAATCCACAAAAAAGAAGAAGACGAAGAAAACCGTTTAATGGTTAGGGAGCCCGCTACAGGGAAGTTGAGGGTCCGAAGACCAAAAGCTTTCTTCTTTTTTTTTCTATCCACACTCCATTGCGCCAGGGAGGGGGAACAATTAGCCTAGGTCCGGAGAGAATTTACTCCATGCAAATAAGGTGTGACCTATTTGGCCGTGGCTATGTAAAAATAATTGTTTCAAAGTATATAATTTTGCCTCGAGAGATAATATTGTGCCATGATGTTAGGTTTTTGGTTAGGAAAAGGAATTGGATTAATAATTGACTTATTATTCCAATAATACGTATTGGGCTACATAATTACCTTTAGATTATGTGGTAAAAAAATTAGACCAAACAATTCATATGTGTAGCTGTAATCTTGTACAGGAGCAACCTCCCATGTTGAGGCAGGCCCTTAAACGCTACATCGAGGCCTTTTTATTAAATGGTCCGGCCGCGTGCATCAGACGGAGATTGTGGCCGCCGCGCTTCCACAGCCTCCCTCGAGATCTTCGTGTGTGGAAAAGAATGGCGAAGGGAGAGAAAACTCTCGGGGTGCTGAAGGTCAGGCTGAGTTTTCCACGAAGATAAGTAGAGAGGACACTGCGTCGCGTCGGCTAGATCTAGAACGTTAAACCGGTTTTTCTAATGTACGGGCCATATTCCCTATAGAAGGTCTCGATAAAATCCTATATTTCGGTAAACAAGACAATGCAATAGTTAAACATAAACAAGTCGGTGACTTCAATTTTGCACTTGAAATGGAACGCCCCACAGTAGGGTGGGTCGAAAAAAAATATTTTAGAAATAATATGCCGAATTTTCAAAAATCTGTTGAGATTTTAAGATGTAAAGTTTTTCTAGGAGAAAATCTCATCTTTATGAACCTCAAAAAACTAAAAAATATTTTAAGAGCTTTGAAAATTTTCTTTAACCCACTGTTAGACGCAACCAGCCTGACAGCCCACCTCAAGCTGTTGTCGCTCATCTCTCCTATTACAGAGCGCACAGAGGCTTGACCTTTTTAGTATTCGTTAATCAATATAAGCTCTTTCAAAACTCTCTAATCAAATTTTTGTCAGACTACGTAAAATGTGACTGTGATCCTTCAAACCTGCCAGGTTCGCTGCACTCGAACGGACCAAGTCGCTAACAAATTAGCAAAAAGAGAAGCTTTCATAATTGAAACTTAAAATTTTAATCTCAGGGGTTTTTTGGGTTTTCGATAACGAATTTGATGTCGATTCCGCAAAAAAGCAAAATGGCGGATACAATATGGCGGACACTTGTATAAACAACTTATTCGATTTCGATGACAATCGTCATACTGGAGTTTCATGAGTCGATGATAACATATTGGTCGTCATTTTTACAAAAAATCTAATGGCAGATGCAATATTGCGGACAGTATTTTCGAAAACTTATCTCATTCCAAAAAACGCGAATTTAGACTATAATGGTCGCTATATTTGATCCACATTTTTTTAAAGTCAAAAACCCCTATATTTTGTTCAATTAAAAAAAACCCGCAAATTCGGTGATTCTGTCTTTCAATAGTCGCCATATTGGATCCACCATTTTAAGTTTCGCAATTTTAACATTAGAATCGTAAACAGCGACCCCAAAAACCCCCGTATATCAAGTTTCAGACGAGTTGAAAAAAAATCGCTAATTCTGCGATTCTGCCTTTTAATAGTTGCCATATTGGATCCACCATTCTGAATTTTGCAATTTTAACATCAGAATCGTAATCAGCGACCCCAAAAACCTTAAGATAACTTTCTATAATAATTATTTCTGATGTGCTTCTCGAGTGAATACAGGTGGCCTGTCAGGCATATTGCGTCAAAAACTAGGAAGTTTTAGGGTTGCGTCTAACGGAGAGTTAATTATTTTTGAAGGTCTAGAAACTTCCTCGCACTCTAAATTTATCTGAAAAAAATTAAGAAGACTTTTTCATTTAAAATGAACCAATCCCAAATTTTGTTTATTTTCAATTTTTTCTTTTTTTTTCTTTTTCTTTTTTGTTCTATTTTTTGTTCTTATTTTTTTTTCAGGTAAATGTTGAGTGCCAGAAATTTTCTTGCGGAAAACAAAAATTTTAATTAAAATTTTTTTTTAATTTTAAGATATTAAAATTTCAGCTTTTGCTAAATTTGGGGAAAATAAGGATAGAGGAGACAACTAAGGTTTAAACTTGGAAACCTGGCGGCGTTCCACCAATTTGAATGAAACCTTTTGCATTGTGTTGCTAAAGATGTGTAATGAAAACTTAAAAAAAAAGATCTTGGCGCTAATTGTTATTTATTTGTTTAAACAAACATTTCAGTAAAATCGTTTTTATAGTTGAATAACTTGAACAAATGCAGTCCGAAAGCCATGAAAATAGTGTATTTATGTATCTAGGGGTTGCTAATTATAACTTTAAGGGTGAAAAAATTCAAAATGGCCGCCAATTTTTCTTTAAAAATTTATAAAAAAAGAAACTCAAAATAAATTATTAATACATGACATACATATTCCCTAAGGCATTGGCAGATAACATAAAATAAGCTGGACTTGAAATGAAGGGTGAAACCACCCTAAAATCGAGAAAAATACCTCCAAAAAATGCTTTTTAACGTTTATCTTGGGCAGGCTGCATCGAAAACAAATGATTTTTCCCAGGAAAATAGTACTTATAATTTACAATAAGAATCCTGGTATAAATTTTTCCTCTGCGGGTCATACTTTCTGAGTAATCACCCCTCAGAGTAGGAGGTGAGTTGTACCGCGCAGGTGGCATGCTCCTTCCGTAGCTCATATCTCGAAAGTGGGTAGTTTTTGGATAAAAGTATGTATAACTGAAATTATGCAGAATTTTCCGTTCTACAATTTAAGTTTTATACATTTTCCTTAAAAAAACATCTTGTTTCAAGATATGAGGCAGGAGCGTGCCACCCGCGAAGTGAAACTCACCCCCTACTTTGAGAGTAGATTATTCAGAAGGTATGACCCGCAGAGGAAAAATTTATACTAGCATTCTTATTGTAAATTATAGGTACTATTTTTCTGAAAAAAATCACTTGTTTTTGATGCACCCTTTCCAAGATAAACGTCAAAAAGCATTTTTTGGATTTGTTTTGCTCGATTTAAGGGTGGTTTCAGCCTTCATTTCAAGTCCAGTTTATTTTATGTTATCTACCAATGCCTTAAGGAATATGTATGTCAAGTATTAATAATTTATTTTGAGTTTTTTTTGTAAATGTTAAAAAAATTAGCCGCGATTTCGAATTTTTTCACCCTTAAATTTATAATTCACAACCTCCAGATACATAAATATACTATTTGCGTGGCTTTAGGACTGCATTTGTTCAAGTTATTTAACTTCAAAAACGATTTTACGGAAATATTTATTTAAACAAATAAATAACAATTAGCGGCAAGATTTTTTTAAACTTTTCATGACACATCTTTAGCAAAACAATGCAAAATGTTTCATTCAAATCGGTGGAACACCGCCGGGTTTCCAAGTTTTTTATTTTTAACGTCTAATGTGACTCCTCTAGGAGGTTATGAAAAAAATTAATATTATCGATTTTGTAAAAAATCTAGGATTAGAGATTTCTTTAAACTTGTTTGAACCGCGGGGAACTTCAGGATGTTGATCCATTTACTTAAAATTTTGCACAGGTTATAAGGGACACAGAATCAAACTTTTCAGTGCTAGGTTGTTTATGATTTCTAAAAATTTACTTTTTTTGTCCAACCCTGGCTCACAGTCAATGGTGCGGATTTGAAATTTCTGTGAAAAACTCTCTAGAGCCTTGAATTTTAAACCGATTTGAACTTCATTTTTCTAAAATTGAAACTAATTAGTTGCTGGCAATATTTCGTACTAGACGAAGTCTAATACGATAATGTTACGATACTGATACGCTAGATGAAAAATATTTTTATCCGCGCAAAAAGGACGAAAACTGTCCATTTGTTTATCAAATGCTTTAAAAATTATTTATAACGAAGCTAATTGTTGAATTTAAACAAAATTTTGTATTCGAATAAATCTTCACACTCCGACATCACATGAAGAATATTTTGTAAATTTCTACTGTAAATAAGAAATTCTGTAATGCAGGAAATAATAAATAAATCTATAGTAACGTTTTGAATTCTACCGCTCATAAGCGAATTTAATAGGGACCCAACAAACCCCAAAAGAGCAAGAATTAGATCACTTACTGTTTTGCATTTAATATTTTTACATTCTCATCATCATATGAGAAGGTATTAGATTTGCGTAAAATTTGACGCTCCCGTTTTTGTCAAATGTCGACGTTTTGAGACCCCCTGAACTAAAAAAAGTGGTTATTGTGAATGTGTCGGTCTGTATGTCTATCTGTCTGACTGTAGATTTTTTTTCTTGTTACAACGATAACTTTCGAAAGAATTGACAGATTGGATTAGCCTTCAATATACTCTTTAAGTGTCCTAAAATGAAGGTCAAGTTCGTTAGCCAGTCATTCTGAATAAAAATTCAAAAAATCACAGCATTTAAAAAATTTTTTTAACCAATTTTTTTTGCAATTTACAAATTCTATGACCAGATGTTCATAGTACCTAGAAAGAAGAACAATTTATCTTAATGACATTTTTGAATAAAATAAAAATTATCAGACTTATAGCATTTTCAACATTCAGAAAATCAAAAGAAAATGAAGATTTTAAGCCAAACAACGCAGGATATGAAAAAAGTCAAGAAAAGAAAAACTTTTTTTTAAAGCTCTACAACATTGGCATAACAATATTTTGCATTTTTAAAAAAAACGAAAATTCAAATTTTCCCGCAAAAAAGTGAGAAATGAAAAAGTATTCAATGGAAAAATTATTGGTCTTAAATAGATCTACAAATTTTCTGTTGGCCATTTTTTGATAGGATAAGCAGTT
>JBAGKK010495045.1:0-15374 GCA_037177015.1 Euceroptres primus
TATTAAAATATTTTATTGATTTAATTTTGTAATTATTGTAAATAATTTTGTCTAAACATTTTTCAATTTTTGGTTTTGATTTAAGTTGTTATGTTGCCATAAAAATATTTATACACACGGCCCTGGTTTGTGTTGTCATGGCGATCTCAGTTCGTTCCAGATGGCGATCTGAGTGAAATTTTCTTTCTTCTGTCAACTGATTCTCATGTCAGTTTTAAGTTCCGTTTTTACTAGTTTTGAATAAATAATCGCGATCGGTCGGTTTTCGTAAGTAATTTCGAGGGTGAGGTTTGTTTGTGAAGCGGCGGGAGTGCGGTTTTGTGGTGCAAGAGACCTGGTTGAGCGTGCTGTGGAAAATCCACACGTGCCTGTGTGGTAGTGTTAGTGTGTAGGTGTGCCGGCCAAGGATCTTTTTCCATGAAGGATTTTCCTGCTTTTCCCTGGGATATGCTGTGCCAAAGGAGTCAAGCGCCCTTAGGAAAACTGCAAGATATCATCTAAACCCGGCGGTAACGCTGGGAAACCTCTATTTTGGTCTAAAAATGCGGACTAAAATAGTCATTTTTGCCATGCATTTTCCGGGCCAGGGCTGTTAAGGATATTAAGGGTGCTTCAGGAAGGTTGTCTAAAGTAATGTTATATTGAAAAATGCAAATAAAAATTTTTTGGAGTCTTTGGTACTTTGAAAATTGTCATTTTTGACATTATTCTGAAAATTCTTTTCGAAACCACTTCTAGGTCTAATTGGAAAACTTGTGGATAATATGGGTGCCTCAGGAAGATTTATGGAATTAGAATTACCATTAAAAATTATTTGGGGGCTTTAATACTTTGAAAATTGTCATTTTTAACATTTATCGGGAAATTATTTTTGACACCACCCCTAGGTCAAACTTGAAAACTTCAGGATAATAGGGATGCCGCAGAAACTTTTCCGATGTCGCTAGTCAAAAATAGACTTTTGTATAGAAGATTTCTTTCTCTGGTTTTTTTTCAAGATATTGGCCTAGGATTGTTAAAATGGTTCGGAGTTGAACCGTCTGTAACTCGAAAACTGTCCATTTTTTTACTTTATGCCTATTGACTTTTACAATCGACATGATGAGATCTAAAATTTTACATATTAACATGATGTGATAATAACCCATATCAAATTACAATTAAACACCTGCGTGTTTATTATATTTATTGTTTGAGCAAAATATTATTTACCAATTATGAAATTATACCTTGAAGTTATTTTGCCTCATTCGTTTCCCGTAATATGATACCCTCTCGAGAACTTTCCGATAGATATCTCAAGGGTTATCTCAAAAATTTTTATGCAAAATATTATTTACTATTATAATGGAATTTAACCTTGTTTACGCCAAATTAACTTTGAGAACATGCTGGTGATGACATCACACCTTGGAGAACATTCTAGAACTTAGCAGAAACATGAACCATCGAAGCTTCTTGAGTGTTGGTAACATGTGGGTAATGGAATCTATAATTATAACCAGCCTAGCGTATCTACTAAGAACGGTTCACTTCTTCCGATAGTTTCATATTTTTTAGCAAAAGTTATTTATGACGAATTGAAAAAATTTTTTGTTAAACTAAAAAAGTTACAATTGATAACGACCACATTCTTTTGTCGTCAGATTCAGCTTATTGTTTACAAGCATTCCTTAGTTCTCGAAAATATTGACAAAATATAGCGGCGTATTGATTCTATTTGTAAAATATCTTTTAATAATATCAGAAACTGTACAAAGTTTCTATTTGATAACACTTATTTCGTTTTTGGTGACACCGATGGGCTCCTATCTCACCTTTATTGGCAAATATTGTTATGGATGACCTAGAAACCTGTTGTTGAAGAAAAATAAAATATCCTTATGGATGTTTTCCTTTTTTCATGATTAACATGTGGATGATACCATTTCGTGTGTTGAGAAAGACCACATTAACCTTTTCATCGACAACTCCAATTCCCATAATCAAAATCTTTTATTTACATTTGAATTGGAAAATAATAATAGTATAAATTTTTTAAATTTAACTCTGTTTAGAAAAAACAATATTATTATCACTAATTTGTATTAGAAACCGACTTCGTCAGACTGAACCATCAAATATTTTTCAGGTCATCCAATTCAAATGAATAAGAACTTGTATATTATGGAATATAATATCTTGTATATATAATATAATATAATATAATATAATGCAATTCTTATAGTATTATGCAATTTCTTTCCTTAAGTGCAACTTTTTTTCTTACCGCTAGGGGAGACTCTGCCTGTAAAGGATAAAAAAATTTTCTTCAAATTTTATAAAAAAAAGACTAGCCATTTTTGGTTCAATTTTTACTATTTTTTTAAAGATATTTGAGCGCCATTGCTCAAATTTTTAACTTTGTTAGGGCGGAGTTATGTAAGTGCGAAAGATATATTCATTGAAATAATTTATTTATTTATTTTATTTTTATTTATATATAATTTTTTATTTATTTTTTTTCCAACCATTTTTACAACTTGATAAATGGCCACCAGGGAAAGAGAAATGTAGAAAATGTTAAATTTTCAAAATGACATAAATCCGCAAGTTTATTTTTTTTAACTTTTAATACTTGCTTTTATTACTTGAAAAATAGGTGCCCAAATTACACCTTAATGTTTTTCTTTGCGGAATTTACCCCTGTAACCCCTAAAATATTTTATACAAAGTACGCGCATGCGCAAAGATATTGACCAACCAAAAAAATATGTTTCCATATGTATTTAGAATGTAGGGAAAAAGTTTAAAATGAAATTAAGATTTTCTTGGCAATTTTTTTGCAAAAAACGATACTTTTCGTGGAAATGCCTATGTGCGCACGTGCCATACATACTATTTTCTGTACTACCTCCTGTCAAAAACTCGACTAGTTTATGGAGTTATTTTAGTACTTAGTGCATTAAAAATCATTTATACACAATGCGTGCTTCACCATCACGTCTGACAAGCGTCTAACGTTGGTAGGTACTGCTTATCAGCTATAGTGGTGGGGCTAGCAGTGCATGAAAATGATTTTCTTCAACACATGCAAGAAATACCCTGGTTTTCGAGGGTGTGAAGTGGCCTGGACACTGCTATTTTCGACCAGTGAAAAAAACTCTCGTAACAGGGTAATGTTCCAAAAGTGCTGCCTTCTAGCGGAGGATAAGTCGATCATCACGGCTTCGCCGTAATAATTGAAAGACGTGTATATTTCCGCCATAGGGCAAAACTTTCCAAGCCTTTTCCCTGTCACAAGCTTTCTTCCTATTTAAGATAATTTTTTTTCTAGCTATTTTCTCCCGTTGAAAAATAGTTCGGCTTGCTTCACATACTCTCGAAAATCCGCGTATTTCGTGGGTATTGAAGAAAATATCGTAGACACAGGAGGCATTTTTTGTCTCGCGCAAAAGGACCCCTCACAAAATGCATTGAAAAAAGTTCCCGGTGGATTTTTATATCTTGTGTTATTTTGTACTTCGCGATCTATGTTAAAAAAGTTATCAATGACAAACCCTGAAAAAAACCACAGTTTTTCGCCGGTAACGCGCTAAAAGTCGCATTTCTATGCACGTTCACGGCATACTATCGACATCCAAGGATCGTTTGGCGCCAAGCTCATATATCATGCTAAGCACTCAACCAGTTTTATTTTTTCCTAACTCTCCGATCAATAATATCCATGTTAGAAGTGCGGGAAGTGAATAGTTTTTCGCTGGTGTCGTACCAAAGTTGAATCTCTATGCACCTTTGAGGAATGTCATCAAACCCGCGGACTGTTTGGCGCTACTCTTGTAGAACATGCTGAGGACTCTGTGACTTTGATATTTTGTAGCTTCTGACCCTTTGATCAATAATATCAATAATCAATGAAAGTATATGCGTCGGGCAAGAGTCTTATCTTTATGCACCCTTGAGGCATGCTATGGACACCACAGGACTGTTTGGCGCTACGCTCACAGAATATACTGAGGATTCTGTGACTATGATATTTTGTAGTTTTCAAACCCTGATCAATAATATCCATTTCAGAAGAGCAGGAGATGAACAGTTTTTCGGCTCCTGTATTTTGACAGGCATTTCGGTGTATTAGTTGTTTTCAGAAACACTTTCCTAAGGAACTTTCCAGTTTTAAAATGGAGGAAGAATTTTTTTCCGGTTTTACAAGTGAATATTCTGTACAGCAGCTGGAGATCTGTTGTTTTGATACATTGTACCTTGTGATATTCTGATTAGAAGGTGCTAGTGTTTGAATTCCGGGTCGCGCTAATGTTTGCCGTTCTCAGGCGACTGCAATGAACACTCATCAGACTTATGCCGCCATGATTTCTGGCCTGTCATTTAGGTTCTGTTGTTGCAGTCTGTTAGCCGCGTCCATGATTCCATTGAGAAGCGATATTTAGGGATATTGGATATCGTCTTCGTGTTGTGCAGATCCAAGGAACCACAATACGCTTACAACATATGCATATCATCCAAGGGTGGGTGCGCCGGATTTGCATTCTTGAATGGAATGTTTGATAATGTCGTTAATGGGTCGATTGGCGATCGAAAGTTGGTATTTGGTCGCATTACGAAACCGTGAGATGACTCTCATTCTTATCAAACCTGGCTCCTGTATACTCTCTTAATCTTGCATGACTTCCAGCGGGAACTCATCCTGCTCCTTTCTCTATAGTGTGTTCTGGATATACCTTGGAGACAAATTAACCTGATACACTCCAACAGTCAGGTTTCTTAAAAAGTTTAACGTTAAATGAGGAAAGTCAAGTATTTGCTGAAAGTTAAGGGATATCCATCTCGGAGTATTTTTGGCTTGCAGGTTTTCTATCTCTACAAGCGTGTGCATGATATCGATTTATTATGGCACCAGCAATGCCCGTATGACCTCAGCGAAGAATTTGAAAATGGATTTAATGTAGCCATTTCTGGCCACTTGAGTCCAACTTGTCTTCGGCACCAACCTTGACTCGTTCGCTTCTTCCGCCGAGTGTTCACGTTGCCCTCGTTGAAGTAGTACCGGCATTTTTCAGTGAACACCCAAATTCTGAAAAAGTCCTGTTACATCTCGACAGCCTGCGTCAACTACACAGATCGTCATTTTTCCTGCTCTCCGAGAAATATGGCCCTTTTATATTAAGTAAATATCTATTTTGTGATACTATCAACGCAAACTCAATGCAAATTCGGTCAATGCAAATTTTGTGATACATAACGCAAACTCAATGCAAATTCGGTCACATGCCGTTCGATATACTCGTTTGGGGTTATCGAATCGAAGCCAACATTGCCCGGAATAAATTGTTGCATCAAAGAATGTCGGACAGTAGCGATCGCAAGACTTGTTGGTTTTCTGCTTGATATCTGAAACACGATCTTTAGAAAATCAGAAGAAAGTCCGTGACGCAATTTGCATGAGAAAATTAGAAGGTTCGCCTTTTTCACGTTCTTCTAGCCACCTTGATAAGGTATTGGATCGCAGAATGTCAAAAGTTCTCAAAACTGTTCTTTTGTTACAGGGGAAATGGCGTCAAATTCATCATCTGTGAAATTGTTTTCATGATCATGATCTACTGACTTATGTCAGTAGAACAAAAGCAGGTCTCATTTCTCGTTGCATTCGTGTTTCGTATGTTTCGCATTATTTTCTAGCTCCATTGCGTACGATACACGAATGCAACGAGACCTACTTTTGCTAAGCTGACCTGATACTGACAAAGAATAAATGACAAACGACGAAGAAATATTCAACATACGATGCACGAATCCAGCGAGAAGTGAGTCCTGCTTTTGATCAATTGATAGGATATTGTCATCGATAAAATGACATAAGACGTTTACGATAATCTATATTTTCATTACATACAGGCATCTTTCATACTCATAGTCACACTTTTCTTTTATTCGCTGACAATATCATGTCAGTAGACCAAATTTCTTTCGTCGTTTGTCATTTCTTCTTTTCCAATATCATGTCAGTTGAACAAATGCAGGTCTCATTTCGCCTCGCTTTCATGTATCGTACGATTCGAATTATTTTCCAGCACCAGATCGATTCTTTCTTAAGGCAAAGGAGCTGCAGATGAAGTACTGTTTACATAGGGACTTAATCGTATTCCAAGTGAAGATCACTTAGATGCTCGAGGCTTTATTTTGCCACCGTTGTCGCCTAGCTTAAGTTTCGTACACAGACCTTGCTTTATAAGAGGTCAGCAGCTCTAGCTTTTTTGCAGGCAGTTTTCAACATGGCAAGAAACTCGATCACCTTTGATGATGAAAACAATTTCACAGATAATGAATTTGACGTCATTTGCCCTATAACAAAAGAACAGTTTCGAAAACTTTTGACATTCTGCGATCCAGTACCTTGTCAAGGAGGCCAGAGGTATGACAAAAAAACGAAACTTCTAATGTTCTTATGCAAATTGCGTCACGAAATTACGGATAATTTTCTAAAGCTCATGTTTCAGATATCAAGCAGAAAAGCAGCAAATCTGGCGATAGCCACTGTCCAACAGTTTTTGTTGTAACGATTTGTTCCGGGCAATATCGGCTTTGATTCGATAACCCCACACGAGTCCATAGATCGGCATGTGACCGAGTTTGTAAACAAATTGTATAATCCGGATCCTGATCTTCACAGTGATCGTGTGCATTATCGGCACCTATAGTTACATTGAAAAGAATAGCAACTTCTGAATTGTCCTGTGATTTCGAGATACGACAGGACTACACTTGAGCCCCGGTTTATTTCGCCCCGGTAGATGCGTTTCAGGAATTTTCGCAGAAGCTGAGGGGTCCAAGGGGACGAGAAAGCTAAGCTCCGAGTTCAGTGGAGTTGTGCAAGTACCGTAGTAACAAAGCGGACAGTAGTCTAAGCGGATAATTCCGTCAGTTCGCTTCAGTTCGTTTTCAGTGTTTTGGTTGTGCATATATATATATATATATATATATACAATTATTAAATAATAACTAAATAAAACTTAACAGTACAGTAAACGTTAAATTAAACTTATATTTAAAAAATATTTTTACTCGTGACAAAAATCAAACAGAAATAGTTCATACGGTTTGCGTTTGAGAGACCCCCGGTTTACGCGAAAGCCCCGTAATCCGCAATGAACCGGGGCTCTAGTGTATTTCAGAATCTGAATACTCACTGAAAAATGCTGGCGCTACTCGAACGAGGACAACGTCAACTCTCGATGGAAGAAGCGTATGGGTCAAGATTTGTGTCGAAGACAAGATGGATTGAGGAGGCCAGAAATGGCCACAATAAATCCATTATCAAGTTCTTCGCTCTAGTTATACGGGCGCTGCAGAACCACAATCTTGGCGATTTTTACCGTATTTATAGTGCAATAACAAATCGATATGATGCACTAATTGAGATGCAAGGTGTTAATACAGTACTGGCGAGACAATTGCGGTAGACAACTCGGGAAGTAAACGTTGTTCAAGCGCTTGCAGAGATAGGAAACCTGCAAGCTAGAAATGCTCATAGATGGCTTTCCCTGAACTCTTAGCAAGTACCTGACTTTCCTCATTTAAGATTAAGGACAAATTAAAGACAGAGAGAGAGAGAGAGAGAGAGAGAGAGAGAGAGGGGGGGAGCAAGATGAGCTAGGACTTCCAGCTGGACGTCATGCAAGATATAAATAGTATACAGGAGTCAGATTTGCTAAGAGTGAGAGTCTTCTCACTATTACGTAATGCGACTAAATACCAACTTTCGATGGCCAATCGGCCTATTAACGACATAGGTAATGACAATGGAATCGAAATTATCGAACATTAAATATAAGGCTACTCCTGTAGATGCAAATCCGACTCACGAACCCTGAGCTCATGTGCACATGCTACAAGCGTATTTGTGGTTTCTTGGATATAAAAACACCAGACCTTCAGCTACTGTACAGAATATTTACTTGTGAAAAAAGAAGAGAAGATTCTTCCTTCATTTTCCTTCGGAAAGAGTTTTTGAAAAGAACTAAAACTCCGAAATGCCTGCAAAATACATGAGCCGGAAAGCTGTTTATTTCCTTTCTTCTGACATGGATATTATTGATCAGGTGGTCAGAAACTACAAAATATCAAAGTCACAAAGTCCTCAGCATGTTCCATGAGCGCAGGACAAACCATTGTTCGGGTGTCGATGACATGCATCAAGGGTGCATAGAGATGGGACTTTTGCACAACACCGGAAAAAAACTATTTACTTCCGAAATTCTAGCATGAATATTATTGATCGGGGAGTCAGAAAGTACAAAACATCAAGCTGGCAGAGTGCTTAGCATGATTTATGAGTGTGGCGCCAAACAGTCCGAGGGTGTTGATAGCATGCCGCGAGCATGCATATATAAAGGCGACCTTTGGCGCGATACCGACGAAAACTGTCCTTTTTTTCGGGGTTTGTCATTAATATTATGATCGAGACTCTTACGCCAAACATCGCGCTCGACAAAAAGCGCCTGCGCTACGCCCCACTTTTGATACTTAATATATTACTAAACGCACTATTGCTTAAAAAACTGAATAATAGTAGAGTTTTTATGAAGATAGTGCAGAAATATCTTTAAGCAACAGAATATTGCTAGGTTCCTATGGTATTCGCAAAAGTCTGAAAACTGCACACTAGGTATAAATCATAGTTATGACCTGAAAGAGAAGTATTAACTCTATTACACAAGGCAAAAAGCATCGTTTTATTTCTTTTATACGATTCGTGTTACATCAATATTTTTAAGCCAATTTGAGACATAAAATAACAAAAATTATTTTTAATTTACTATTATTTAAAGCAAAATTATCGAAAATTGATTAGAATTTGTATACTTAATCTACATAAAACAAGATTTAAACTGATCATTTGTAGATTAAAATAGAACCACTGGTTTTGAAGATATTGACTAGAATAGAAAATAGTGAAAATCTAGATTTTCACTTTTTTCACTTCCCTAATTTTTAATTACAATTTGTGAAATAACTTTTTTACCGAACCTTACGTAATAATAATTAACCTTACGTAATAATTATTTTTTCTGGAAAATTCTGTTTTAGATGTGCTATTTTTAAAGTTATTTTGACTATTTTTCAAGCAGATATCAAATTTTAAGCACATTATGGAGTGAAAATTTTACTATTCTCTTTTACATAAAATAAATTCGCAATTACTACAAGTTTCAAATATTTCTCAATGATAGTTTTAAAGCTTACCTGCCATACTTTATGTTTAATGTATTTCACATTCATGTAAGACTTTTTACAGAATGTAATATCGCTTGAACAAGTTTTTTGTTTGTTCCTCTAAGCCAGTAAATCGAAACCTTTATAAGAAATGAATGCTCACAAATAATATTCCAAAAATTGTGGCATCTTCAACATATTCCGCATTAGAGTAAATTTCCCTTTATCGGATCATAAACACAGACTGTATGCAATAAAAGTAGAAAAAATTTTATTTCATGACACAGACTGTAAACAACAAAAGTCGAAAAAATTTTATTTTCAGAAAAATCATTATTTTAACCAGGAAAAAATGATTTGTGTTAACTGAGTATCAAGAAAAATCAATGCACTTGCAATCAAAGTGCGTAGATAATCAATTTGATGCGTAACTTAATTGTTATAAAAACATTTCATAAAAAATTACTCTAATGTGCCAGTTTAGCACAAGAACATTCTTTTCTTTACTACAGTTGCTGAAATTTATTACAAAAGTGTCTTCTAGTAACAAAACGTTGACAAAAATCGAGAATTGTTATTGTTATAGACAAATGTGATAAACATATACTCGAATTTGACATTTTTAAGTAGAAAAGAAGTATTTTCTGACCTAACATTACTGAGTGTCGTTATAAAAGAGTCAGCTAGTAACAAATCATTGACGAAAATCAATAATTGTTATTGTTATACACAAATTTTATAAACGTACACTTTAATTTGACATTATCAAGTAGAAAAAAGTATTTTATGGCTTAAAATTACTGAGATTTGTTATGAAAGTGTCATCTAGTAACAAAACAATGACAAAAATTAAGAATTGTTATTGTTGTAAACAAATACTCAAATTTGACATTTTTGAGCAGAAAAAATTATTTTCGGGCTTAAAATTACTGTAGTTCGTTATGAAAGTGTCAGTAACAATATATTGACAAAAATTGAGAATTTTTATTATTATAAAAAAATTTAGGCTGGGTAAAACTGTGTGTACTTTCATGCATTTTATTTATAACAATCTGTAATTATACTTATGCATTATTTTTGTTGATAACGATGCAAAGCTGTAATCAAAAAACTAATGCACTAGCGAACATTATAGATTATTGTTAAAAATAAAATGTAAGAAGAAACACACAGCTTCACTCAGCGTATAATGTCAAATCGAGTATCTGTTTATAACACTTGTTCACAACAAGCAAAATTGTAAATTTTTTAAATATATTGTTACTGACGCTTTCATAACAAACTGCAGTAATTTTAGGCCAAAAAAATTTTTTTCGGATTGAAAATGGCTAATTTGATTAATTTTTTATAACACTTGTTTATAAAAATAACAGTAATTATCTTTTTTTAATTTTTTCTTACTAGATGACACTTTAGTAATAAATTTCAACAATTATAGTGCAGAAAAAATTCTTCCTGTGCTTAAATCACACATTAGAGTAATTGTTGATAAAATTTATTTATAACAATTAAGTTACTTATTCAATCATCATATTTACGTACTTTAATTGTAAATGCATTGATTTTACTTGATATTTAGTTTACAGGAAACATTTTTTCCAGGTTCAAATAATGATTTTTTTGAAAAGATCATTTTTTATACTTTTGTTGTTTACATAGAATTTCGCAAAAACAAAAAATCCAAAATCGGCCTCGAGGGATCACTGAGGAATTTATTTAGCTTCAATTAAAAAAAAAAAGTTTTAATCAAATAAAGGTTGTGACTTTTAGACTGATTTGTCCGCAAAAATCTAATTCTCATCCACTGTGCGCCGTACATCCGCGGCTAGTTTAGAATCGAATGAGCAAGAAGAAGAGAGCATTTCTATTTCCTGGATTATTTTTTTCACTTAGAATACTTTCGTTAATTTGTTCTCCAAGAAAGTAATTGCAGAGCTAATATCTTGTGCTTTACGAACACGACTTTAAAATCAAACGAGAATGGCATTTTTATGCCACTTCCCACGGAAAAGGGCCTTATCTGGAACACTAAAACGCGAAGCTACAGCAGCGAATCTGCAAAGACCACTTGCTAATCAAATTACTACGGCTTCGTTTTTGTACGAATGGGCTATCAGTGCCATGCCAAAAGTAAAATTTATTTTTTTTAACACAGGTGAATATAAGCATCATGAAAAATTTCTACGTGATCTTTTTTAAAAGCTCAGGAAAATGATGCACTGTTAGAAAATTCTTGAAAATTCAAGTCCTTTTCAAGAATATCTGTGGTTGCAATTTTTTTCATGAAAATAACTGAAATGAGATTCAGCTTCTGTGATTGAAAATACGGACACTGTGATTGAAAACTCAATAATTTGCACGGGAAATCGACTGTCTGCTGTAAAAGTAGTGTTCTCAACTCCCCACATGGCGCTGTGATACATGCCCTTGATCCACGAGTTTCAGGTTTGGGTTCGATTCTCGTTGCCGTGGATTTTTTTCATTTCCTCCTGACTAAATTTTCATTCACATGGTGATTGAAATCTCAATAACAGTAAGTGTATAAAACTTCAACTAAGTGTAATAGAAAATTCAAGCAGATATTTCTAACAGTGTGGAACGAGAGGATTTCATTTCTTCATACCGATCGATAGCTATCAAGTCCGCTGCAAGATATATTCTACTGCTCCTGATAATTAATTAAAAATACTTCAGATACTAAAATCTGCTCTTAAACAAAAGTATTCTAAACGAAAAAAATTATTCAGGAAATAGAAATGCCCTCTTCTTCTTGCTCATGGCGCGCATAGCAGTCATAGTACCCACGCGACTCATAGATTCCACTGTTTTTTTTTAATATTCATAACTTGCAAACCAGATGAATGTCTATCAACTTTTTTTAAGCGAATCTAAAAAAATCGAAAAAATATAGTACATTCCGTCAAAAATTGAATCAAAAAATTTTTTCAATGTTTTATGAAGAAAATTTTGAATTTTTTTTCTTCTATTTCCTATATAAAAGAGAATCTCGTTTTACCAAATTTCTATAAGTTTCATTAGTATCCGGAAAAAAAGTGTCTTAAAAAATTAAAATTAAAAAAAAAATGACCCCAAATTTCAAAATGGTGCAACTCCCCGAATTTTCAAAACTTTCGAAAATCCTTTGGTCACAAAACATGACCCATAAGCCTCTACAATTTCCCTAAGTTTCATTAGAATCAATTAGATGGCTACCAGGTTTGATATTACTGACCTGGAAAGCGTCGTTAGGTAAAATTACAAATAATTATATACTCTGAAAAAAGAACAAGATTTCTAGTGAATATATAGTTTTAAAATATTTTAGGGCTCCGCCTCGCGAGGGAGCGTACATAAACAGCTTATACATGGAAGGAGCTCGATGGGATGCTTCGCTTGGAGCAATATCAGAATCTAGATTGAAAGATTTATTTCCGCAAATGCCTGTCGTCTATATAAAAGCTATAACGCAAGACAAACAAGAAGTGAAGAATATGTACGAATGCCCCGTGTATAAAACCAGAACACGAGGTCCAAACTATGTTTGGACTTTCCATCTAAAAAGTCGAGAGAAGCCTACTAAATGGACTCTGGCTGGAGTGGCCATTCTGCTCCAAATTTGAAAAGAATTATATAAATCTGTAACAAGTTTATTTTAAATAATTATTTTAATGAAAATAAAACAGACTTATCCAAATAAGAAGTATAAACATTCCATAGCCAAATTATACATTTTGTTAACCGCGAATAAGATATCGCCTGTCACTTTTACATGAGAAATCATGGAATGAAACATTTTTCTGTTGACTTATCCTACGACAGACATGCCCAGCTAGGGAGAATTCCCTTCGTGAACACATGTTTTGCTTCCACCTCTATATCTCGTGGAGAGCGGGAGTGGTGGTAGAGACGCGTGGCCATTTCTTCTCTAGTGACGCCACGTAGCCCGGTAGATACGAAATATCTGCCCGGGTGCTTGGGGGCGACTAACTTTTCAATGTTAGATTTTAATAGTAACTAGAGTTTTAATTAGTTTATTTCAGTTTTTTTACATTTATTTTCAATGAAGGTAATTGAAAAGAAAAGTTTACAAAGTGTTTCATATATCAGTGCTTTTCCTACTTCGATCGACAAAGCAGTTTTTAAACAATTTCTTTTATTTTCTATTCCCATAAATTGAAAAAGCAATTTTTGAACAATTTATTCTATTTAAAATTTACCGTGTCTTGAAATGATGATCATGATCATTATCGTGAAATCTGGACGAATTGTTTCTCCAAATTATGTCCAAATCTGATAATATTTAGATCAATATCGAGGGGAGGGGGTGCAATTTTTCCTTTCTCATTTTTGCTGTTGCGAATCTTCAAATTGTGCGATGAAAAAATGGATTATTATTGCGAGATTATGCGCCAGAAATCTGCGGATTATGCGACATTCGGCGATAAAACAAGAAGAATTAATAGCTTAAAATATTCTATGAAAGCTTCAATGTCGCTTATTTTTGTCATGCAGGCGGGTATTATTATGTTATCAGGTTCATTGTATGGTGAAGTTCTTCACTTATATGTTATCATACTTTATTTATACAACTTATCTCTCTACCTTGTGCATAATGTTATTATATTGTTAGCCTTTAAAAATTATCAGTCATATTAAAATGATAATAAAGTATAATAAACAATAATCATAATAAAGTGATATTAAAATATTCAATATTGTGCAACAAAGAAACACTTTGTAAACTTTTATTTTCAATTACGTTCATTGAAAATAAATATTAAAAAACTGCAGTAAAATAATTTAAACTCTAGTTGCTATTAAAATTTTATATTGAACAGTTAGTTACTCCCAAGCACCCCTGCAGATATTTCGTATCTATGGGGCTACGTGACGTCGCTAGAGAAGAGATGACCATACGCCTCTACCACCACTCACGATCTCCACGAGAAATAGAGGTGGAAACAGAACATGTGTTAACGAAGGAAGTTCTTTGTAGCTGGACAAGTCTGCCCTACGATGTTCCATTTTGATTGAAAAGAACTCGTTTCTGGACCCCTCGATCTCATTTCATACCCTTGGATACCTACGGATAAATTCTTCGAGAATTTATGAGAAAGATTCAAAGTGAATGTAACCTCCAATTTAAACTCAATTTTCTATTAAATAGCGGAATATTCAAATTTTGATAGTGCAAAGTGCAAATAATATTGTTAAATTAAAACTTTCTGTGTTCTTTTTTTATTTATAAATTCTTAAAATTGACTTTATATTCTCGTATATTCTTTAAATTAATAGACTATTGTAGTTATCTCAAAATTATAAATATCTAAAAATTCCACCAAAGTTATACAAATATATACAAAAACCTATACCAATAAAAGGATCTTATTGCATAGTATAAAACCAATGTAAAAGACATTAATAAATTTTGATTTGATTTAATTTGATTTGGTTTATTTAAATCCAACAGTCCGAAGACCAATTACAGGATTACATTAGAATATAGCTTGAATAATTATTACAAGAAAGAATTATAATTCACTTAGGAATAGAAATATATAGTAATCGATGGCTCGTGTCAAGTACTGAAGATCATTCACATAGAATTTGCGATGAATTCCTTGATAGAAAGGATTAGAGCATTCAAAGACATATGATGTATGTCTAAACGTGAGTCACAATTTACGTTAAACGTATTATATATCGCACACATTCTATTTATCGGAGTTATCACAAATTGACCTTGTAGATAGAACATCTCATTGGAACGAGCATAGTATTGAGGTACAATAAATGGAACTTGAGATGGAGATGAGTACGAGACCGATGAGACCCCTGTTGGTCTTCCCCTACCAAACCAGAGAGACCACGAAGCACATCCAGTAGGGAGTGCTCGAGAGAGGGAGGTCGAGCTTTTGCGTCGAGAGCATGACTTGGTGCGGCGTGAGCTTGCACTCGCAAGGCGCGAGTTAGAACTTCTGCCTGGCTCCCCCACTACTGTCACGAGCCAGCAGCCCTCATCTCATGTGAATATAAATGCCCTCAAAGATCTTCTGAGCGATTTTTCAGGCAGCGATATGGATTTTCGAAAATGGAAAGATCAATTTACGCTGTTGACATCTACGTACAAATTGGATGACGAATACGGACGTCTGCTGATGGGC
>JBAGKK010495056.1:0-15373 GCA_037177015.1 Euceroptres primus
TCGCACTTGGCGGGAGATACGATCGACATTTTTCGCGAGAGATGCTACTGCGTCAAGAGTTTTTAACACACTAACCTAGGATTGGTCTCGTTTTGAAGGGGAGGGGTCAGGCTACGCGGCAGTGTTGCTAACGTGTCGAAAAAGTATTCCCTACAGCTGTGAGAGTACCAGTACACTTACTTTCTGGACGTGCCTCGTATTTTATTATATATTTTTTGTTTTGTGTTCTCATTTTCAATTTTTATATATACATATATATATATATATATATATATATATATATATATAAATTGAAAATGAGAACACAAAACAAAACTTAGGAAAAAACATTAAAAAGTATTTTTAAAAATGCTTCCGAGTATTAAAAGCTTAAAGGCTAGAAAAGCTTTCCTTGCTTCTTTTTCTTTTTGCTGAAGATCTCCACTAGTCGCTTCTTCTTTTTTCCCATTTCCTCTTGATTGGGTCGGTTAACAGTTTCTTGGCGGGAAGATGATGCCTGTTGTGTTGATGATGATGTCTGACTAGATGTGAATGATTGAGTTGTTGTCTGTGGTTGATGATGGTGCTTTCTTATTTTCTTTAGTGTTGATTGGTCGTCTTCTTTCTGTTGGATGGGTCATCTAGGAGTGGATCTATGAGTTCAGTAGATCATTTTTTGAGAATCTTCGGTGTGGAAGGAGGAGGTGAGGGAGATTTCGGTCTTGGTGTATAAGTCAGAGAAGGAAGAGTGAGTGTGTGAGTAGGAGAAGGAGTGAGTGTCTTTGAAGGAATAAAGGGTGTGTGAGTAGCAGGAGTGAGTGTTGGAGTAGGAAGAGTAAGTGTGTAAGCAGCAGGAGTTTTTACCCAACTCTAAAGCTTCTAGTAGAGTCGGTTGTACAGGAGGCACGATTTTTTGTTGAATGTTTGGCTGTATGACTATTGGCTTTAATGTGGGTGTGTACTGAGGAATGAATGTTGGTAGAAACTGAGGCACGGATGGCTGCATGGTTGAGAATTGTGGAATGAATGGTTAAAGACTGAAATTGATGAACTGATGTATGAATGTGGGTGGAAATGTTGGGATGGTTGGTTTTATGAATTGTTGCAAGAATGGTTGAATAACTGGAGGCGTGAAGTGTAAAATAAATGGATCAATCATGTTGTGGAATTTTCTTTTGGTCAGTTGAAGGTAAATAATTCACACACTCCAGATTAATATTGCGACGTTTCGTTAGCTTGGTTCGCTAAACTCATCAGGCTAAAATTCTGTATTAAACATCAATAGATAACGTTGTAAATATTGTCAAGTAACAACAGTAATAGAGATAACAATTCACTTTTTCTTAGGGCAAAGTTGCCAATATGGTTCAGATTAAAATGGATTTTAATAAAGGTAACGTAGCTATATTGAATTTCTTAAGGGCATTTGATACACAATAACGTCACGAATATAGGTCTGAAACTTTAGTATATAATAAGGAATATATGTGGGCATCGATATCTGGTGCGTTTTAATTACTACATTGAGCGGAATGTTGTTTTTTAAATTAAATTATGTTCACCTTGAAGCCCAGGAGGTTGATGGTGAGATTGCACATGATGAGTTGAGATATTTTCGTTTATTACTAATTTCGGATGCATTTGCAGCTAACCAGGGAAGATAACATCAATGTTGTCACAAATGAAGCTGATAAAAATGTGCGCGAAGTGGTATTTTTAATTAAAACGAAGGAACAAGTTGCTGAGTATAATGGAGGTGGGTGTGCGATGCTCTCAAAGCAGAAAGAAACTTTAGTAAAGGATAAGGACGCCACCTAGGTTGCATTAGATTTTTGAAGTGAACTGAGCTGTCAGGTGGAAAGACGGTCCGTAAAGAACATTCCCATATTTATTTTATTCACGGATTTATAGCTGAAGTGTTTTTTTTATTTAGACCTTTCGAATAAATAATTTTATTAGGTAATTATTGCAAATAATTTACGAACCATTTCAACTATTTGTTTTCGTAATTTCGTATTTTATCTTCAGATTTGAAATAAATTGGGGAAATACGTTTATATTTGGGGAACTATGGGGAACTTTTATATTTTAAAGTAAAGTTTACTCTAATTTACAAACTTTTCGTACCAAAATTCTGAAGTAATAAATATTGAAAATAATATTATACTGTCAACCAGAGCGAGGAAGGTCCATACGTAAACACAACTTTTAGTACAACTTTGTTGAAACGAACCGCAAACTAATAGATATAGTGATGTAGTTAAAAATGTCAAGTACCCCGTACAAAAATTCAAGTACTTTTTGATTAAAACTACTTATACTTATAACAAAATACTTTTCGATGAAGTACACGGTTAGAAATACCGATTGCAAAAGAAGGACGTTGATACAAAAAAGTTGCTATTGGTGAACAGTATCTGACCAACTATACTTTTCAATATATAAATTTTTGTGTCTGCACTAACTTGAGAAGTGCATCAAAAAATTGTAGAAACAATGAAAATTGGACATTTATCAAATATTGCAGTTAATTTTTGCGAGAAAACTGTGTATCATTAAGGAGCATTTTTTCGAATTTTTCCAATAATTAAAAAAAAGAAGAAATAATTTGATGAAGAATTATAGACTCAACAGAACAAGTAGACCAAAAATAAAGGTTCTGCCAATCAATCAAGTCACAATTAAATTCTATTTTAGTTTTATTTTAATCGAGACACGATACTGAATACAAAACTACTTAGTTTCGTATCGAGTTTCGTGTAGATCAGACTAAAACTAAAGTGTCACTCAATTTTAAAACGATTGCTCAGTAGAACCTTTTTTTTCAGTCCGCTTGTTATGTTCATCCTAGTTTGCAATCTAAATGTTCACAATTTGTTAAAATTAATTGAAACATTTTAAAAATACCCCTCAATATTATTAAGGTCCCTTCCTCTTAGCAATATGATGTTGCGGAATATCCAATGAAATCCCATTTAGGTCCCAGGTTATTACAGGGATATCCTAGAGATTAGGAAATTTAAATACTCTAGGAATATTTCTAAAAATCCCAAAAACATCCCGGTATACAGCCTGGATATATCTTTAGGATATTCAAATTTCTTAACTTGTGGGATATCCCGGAAGTTATCACTGGGACTTGAATGGGTTTTCATGGGATTTGTGGATTTTATAGAATTTACATAATTTCTTAAATTTGGGCTTTTGTCGTCTCTTTAAAATCACAAATTAAACAACAAATGTTTGTAACAAAAAATTCTCAACATGAATAGTGTTTAAGCAAAAATTATGAAAACTTTGTTAATAATAATAATATTAAACTTTAGCAGCAAAACATTATACGCCGGTAAACAGAGAAAGGAACTTTAGATGAAACGTAAAATCAATTAACTTCGGACACTGGCTCTAACTTCGGACACCTATTTTGGTTGGCTTGATACTATTTTTTAAAACAAAATTTTCTTTCGACATAATGTCAAAAGTTAAGTTAAGCTACAAAGAATAGCCGCTTTAGGCTTTTAATTTATTTTACTTTTATAGTTTCCATCCCTCCACGCTCCTCTTCGACCACCACCTCTGCCACCTCCCATGCCTCCTCTTCTACACCTCTACCGTATTCGTCTTCTCTTCCCGTTCCACTATTTTCTTTTTCCTTCTTGATATGTTTCTCCAACTTTTTTTGCAGGTCCTGTACAGCTTTCTCCAGCTTCTAGGAAAAATGATGAAATTAGAAAAAAATGTAAAGTGACACAAACAGACACAATCCAAGGAAACACACAGTGTAAATTACGTGTTTTTCACGTGTCATATGTCCGCTTTAAATATGTGTATTGCACCTCATACATGCATGTGATTTACACCTAAAATACACGTGATTTACACTTGTATTACACCTTCAATACACGTGATTTACAACAAAAATACACGTTGTTAAAAATCGGAGCTAAAACAAATTCGGACTATTCAAGCCTATAAAAAGAATTTAATTTGACGAACGCAAACAGAAATATTTTATTATTTTCTGTTTGCGTGCATGACGTTCGTCAAATTAAATTCTTTTTATGGGCTTGAATATTCAGAATTGATTTTAACTCCCATTTTTAACAACGTGTATTTCTTGTGTAAATAACGTGTATTTCAGGTGTAATAAAAGTGTAAATCACGCGTATTTTAGGTATAAGTCTCGTGTAAAGTAGGGCCAATACACGCGTTTAAAGCAAACATATGACACGTATTTTGCACGCATGTGTGTTCTCTAGCTCGATAGTTAATTTTGCTAGTAAACGGATACACTATTGTCTATGACGTGTAACTGAACCTTTTCGAATTGAATAAAAAAAATGAAATTTCTTGACAAATATTCTTTTATAATATAAATTTTCCATAAAGAATCATTTTATAATAAATGTAGCCCTTAAAGAATTTACTTTTATAAATCTAAAGAGAATATCTTGAATAAAATACTAATACGTTTACCCACTTTTGGGTCAGTTCTTTTGCCTCAGTTTCATTCTTACCATCTGCTAGTTGCTGTCTTTGCGGTGGCAGGTACGTAACCTGCTGAGGGTTCTGCAACTGTACCTGCAGTTGGTGAGCAGCATTTTGCAATATGTTCAATTGTTGGGGGGAGTTTTCGGTTGGGGCTGGATTCATTGCAGTTGAAGGAGATTCTGCAACTGCAGCTGACTATGCGAAGGTCTATGCAGCTGAGGCAGTGCGTTTTGTTGAAATCCTTGTTGCCAAGGGTTGGCCAGCAGGTGCACACTATTTTGTGGTTGCAAAAGCTGTAGTGGAGCATTTTGGGCAGGCAGATCCGGAGTAATCAGTTGTCCCTCAAAAGTTTAATGAAGCAATTGTGGCGGGTTGATCAAATTAGGTAGGTTGTTCTGCTCAGCGACCTTTTGTTGGAAGGCTTGTTGCAGTGGCAGTTTTTGTTGCTGAATGTTGTTTAGCGCCAGCATTTGCTGCTCATATTGCTGAACGCTTTGCCACTGTGAGTTGTTTAGCGCCGCTAGTTGTTGCTGAGGCTGGACGATTTGCTGCTGTGAGTTGTTCAGTATCGGTATTTGTGACTGCTGCTGAACGATTTGCAGCTGTGGGTTGTTAACTCTTGTAATTGCGGCTGCTGCTGAACGATTTGCTGCTGTGAGTTGTTCAGCACCGGCAGTTACTGCTGCTGAACGATTTGCCGCGGTGAGTTGTTCAGCGCCGATATTTGTGGCTTTTGCTGAATGATTTGCCGCTGTGGTTTGTTCTGCGCTGGAAGTTGCTGCTGCTGAACAGTTTCCTGCGGTGGGTTGTTCAGCGCAGCCACCAGTGGCTGATCTCTTTGCCGCTGTGGATTGTTCAGCGCCGGCAGTTGCTGCTGCTGAACGACTTGCCGCTGTGGGTTGTTCAGCACCGGCAGTTGCTGCTGCTGAACGGCTTGCCGCGGTGGATTGTTTAGCGCTGGTGGTTCCTGGTGTGAAACTCTTTGCTGTTGTGAGTTGTTCTGTGCCGGCAGAACGCCACCTTTCTGGTGGCGGATTGTTAAGCGGAGCTATCTACTGCTGGATTCTGTTTGGCAGTGGATTGTTGGTTTGAGGTACTCCTTCCGGGATTTCTTGTTCGTTGGGAGCCATTTGTTGTACCACGGGCAAAGCAAGTGGTAAATGCACTAGTTGTAGTAGCGGCGATCCGTGTCTTCCAGAGCACAGATCCTAAAACATATTATGATGTCAATTCGATGCCTCCATTCGACACTGAGACGTGAAGTAGTCAATTCGATGCCTCCATTATATACTAGACGTGAAGTATGTGGAATCGAAGCTTTGAATTGTACAATAGGATTTATAAAGGGCCTAACCGGAACGTAATTTATTATCTCTGGTATTTTTTTTTCATTTATAACTTGCAAGTACGAATTGACACTTAAGTTTTATTGCGAACGACATGAACCTCAAAACCAGACTAATTAGTTTTGTATCGAGTAACTCACAAGTTACGAATTAAACACTAGTAATAACACTGTCAATAATCACAGGCAACACTGTCAATAACGGTGCAGGGAGTGGTTTTTTCAGGAAACTAACTTCACCAGTCAATCGGGCGCAAAAATTTGAATAAAGAATTATGTCTAACTCATTTCGGCCAAAAATTGTGTTATATCATGTTGGTGCTTAACCGACGATATATTGCTTTAAACTTAAGTATAAGTCCCATGAGTAAGAATAGCCTGCTACTCGAGTTTCATTCGTTCTGTGAGGGTTACTCAATTCAAAACAATACATGTGAGTTACTGTAGTTCATTTAGTATCTTGTGAGTTACTCCATTCTTTTTAGCACCCGCCGAATTGTCCCTGCTGTTATTCAGTGCTGACCCATTTTACACTGATCAATCAGTGAATTCGACTAATTGTTTAGTAATCTTGACTTAATAATTTGTCAAATTTTTTGAGATCATGGATGACAGTGGTTCAGTAGTTACATTTCAGGGAAAATAGGGGATTTTTTAGAAAAAGGGGATTTTGTTTTTTAAAAACAGGGAAAATTCTTTTTAAAATATAAATTGAGTCAATAAACGTTAATAAATTCAACATTCTTTTAAGAAAACTGAAACCAAATTTTTTGACAAATGAAATTTAGTTTATCATTAAACAAGTTACATTTCATTTTCTATAAAAGTAAACTTTCAGAATGTTTGTAACCATCTAGAATTTTCTAAAATCCTTTATGAACTCTTCTGGACATTTCTACAACCTTTTACAATCTTGTAGAATATTTTTAATTTTCTTTTATACTTATAGATTCGTTAAATCTTCTAAAATCCCTTAACATCTTTTGCATCTCAATTTATTTAAAAATATTTTAGAATTTTCCCCAGACTTCCCGATTCGACCAAAATCTTCTAAAATCCTTCAGTATCTTCTAGAGGCTTCTAAAACCTTCCACGATCTTTTAAACTCTTACAGAGATATCTAGACTTTATCAGAGTTTTTTAAAATCTACTAAAACAGCCCAAAGTCTATTATAATTTTGAAAAATATTCTACACTGAGCAAATTCATACCGTAGCCGAATTTTATTTAAAAATTTTATGAAAAAAGCAACATTTTCAAGACTACTAAAAAGTCTGCAGAATTGTAGCAAGATTATAAAAACAGTCCTAAAGAAGCTTCAGGATTATGGGAATCTTCTGTAGATTGTCAGATACTTCCAAAGGATTATGCAGAATTCTGGCAGTTTTGGAGTCCAGAATATTCTTGAGAATTCTACGAGATTCTTAATATTATAGGAGAACCCAGCAATTTTTTACAAGATTATGAAAGAATACAGAAGAATCTATGTAGATAATTGAAGCAGATTTCAGAACAGTCTAGAATATTTTTGAGAATTTTTACAGATTTAGATAAATATTGAAGATTGTAAAGGTTATGAAGAAATTTCTAGGGTCGTTTGTGAATTTTGGAGGATTCTGAAAGATCCTTGAGAATTCTGAAACAGTGTACAACATTTCTGAAAATTGAAATAGATTTTGACATTTTTAAGGATTGAAGAACTTTGCCAGAGTTTATAACATTAGGGATCAGTTCGGATTTGTAGAGATTTATAACAGATTTGTAAAGATTTTAGATAATTATGAAATAGTTTAGAAGAATCTGAATGATTTTGAAAGGATTCTAGAAGGCTTTGGCACAGTGCAGAATACTTCGAAGAATTTAAACTGATTTCAGATACGCTCTAAAGATCCTTGAGGATTTTAGGATATTTTGGGAATCATGTGCACATTTCGAAGGATTGTAAAAGATTCTGGAGAATTCTAGAAGATTTAATTGGTTATGCAAGAGGTTCAATTTATAAGATTTGAAATTTATGGAAAAATTTAGTAACATTAAAGAAGCTTTAAATATCTTATGTTTTTATGTCTTATAATTCTTGGATAAGGAATCGAGACTTCGAGTACAAAAAAGAGAAAAAGCAATGAAGATGGAATAAAATTCTGAAATAAAGAGATTTTAAGGGATTTTGAAAATAATAAGGGGGAAATAAGAGAAAAGGGGGAGAGTAGGTAGCAAAAAGGAAAAGGGGACTGACTGTGATCCTTATGAGATGTTAAATTATTTGTTGTTCAAGCTTTACAAGTTCTCTGCTCTATTAAAAAATGTATTGAGAAAAGCATAAAGAAAATAAATAATTGTACAGTTCCAATTATTAAAGAAAAAACGCCAAAAATATGTAACTTCTCAAAAAAAAACCTCACATTTTTTTAAATGAATTTTCTTGTCATGACAGTTAACAATGCAGTTTATTTATTATAACTTTGAAAGCGGGGTTCATTTGTATTTGGAGAGAAACTACTACATTTATCATACTACATTTATCGTACGAGATTAAAGAGGATTAAAGACTTATTTTGAGGTTAGGTTTTTAATGACAAGCATGAGTTACGAGTTGTAGGATCTGCCAGTAGAAGAATTACAAAAAGAAACGGAAGCATTGCTTACAATTTCATTGCTTTCTTGTCCTCGTCCCTCTCCTCGTCTTCGACCCTTTCTTCGTCCTCATCCTAGTCCTCGGCCCTCTCCTCGTCCTCACCCTCGTCCTGCTTTCGATATTTTTTTTTGAGCCGCGACCTCCTACAGAATGAAAAGTCAAAATAATGTGGAAAACTGCTGTCCAAAAGTATAACATACTAAGTGATATTTGCCGTAGAGGTTATTTTCTCGTGCACGTTTACCAGGAAATAGTCTCTACGGCAAATGTCACTTACTAGGTTATACTTTTGGACAGCAGAAAAGGGGAATTTTCAATTCTAACTTCAAAATTGAAAACTTTTCTTGCACTAAAATTTGTTATCTAGTTGTGCCTCAACCTTCCAAAACTAACATGAACTCTTTCCTCAGGAATTACGCACACCAATAGACAAAACCATTAAAAACTTCAAAATAGAAATAATTCGCCACGTGGATATTCTGCGGAATTAACAATGGACAGGTTAGCGATTTTAAAGAGATGCGATTCGCGACGCATTTTATTTCAACGCCTATTTTTGCTTTTTGCACTTGGGCCTAGAGCAACAATGATTAAATAGGAATAATTTTATGTTTACTTAACTCGAGTTTTCGGTCCCATGGAAGATCTCGATCACTTCTTCCAGATAAGGTATCCCACCATCACTTTCGAGAGGATAGCCGATCAAACGTGGCTTCTTTCTTTCTTTGATGGTCCCCTCTGGAGGCAAACGTTGGCACTGTACTGGCTTACGAGCCGTATCACCTAGCCATGATAAGGTTGACGCGAGCATGTGCAAATGCAGCGCCAGCCGTGTGGAAAGAGCTGCGGACCTCATTCCGTTCCGAATATCACCCGGACTGTCAGACACCCACCAAACTAACACGACCGCTGCGCACGCGTTCGCTGTGTAAGGCGCAACAAATTTAAAACGCTAAGTCTACACTTATGATAGACTCTTTAACAATTATTATTGATTTTTATTTTATTTTTATTTTATTTTTATAATATGCTTTTATTTTTGGAATAATAAGAATTCACCTTCAGTGAGTTTCTTTTTCATTTTGAGTTGCATTAGAGAAGGCAGACTGCGAGTTATCCTTGTTTAGTGACATCCCATCATTCAACCATCGCATCCAAAATATCTATCACACCTAGAGCTAAACACGCTCTCACTGGCCATGATTATATACATGACAGGTGGTGCGCTTCAAAGCTTCGAGAACCGCTCAAAATAACTCAGATGAATCGGCCATCTTTTGATATTCAAACAAGTAGATCGGCTTGTTTTAAAAATTTAAATATAAACCCAAATATTTTAATAGAAGTGTATCGCGGGCAAGCCCACAAAACGTGATCTATGTCTTCCTCATCTTCACCGCAGGGGCAGAGCCCTGATTCAATTATAAATTTTCTGGCAAGACTAGACTTTAGAAAATAATGATTTGCCCGAGCGCGATTTATGAGTCCTATCCATTCCCTCGATGCATTGAAAAAGCGAAACCACGGTTTCCCGTATCCAGAATAATACCGTGAAAAATAGTGCGTACCCAAAGTTTTACCTACTGCTAGGAAAAATTCGTTCCTGGACTCTTTTAGAGATTCGAGCGGTAAAGAACAAAAATCCGTATAGGGAAAAGGCAGTTCTAATACTGCGTTTAGTTTACACGATTCCCTGGTCATCTGATCAGCAAGTTCATTTCCAGGTATTCCAATGTGTCCTGGAATCCAGACAACTACAATTTCAAATCCCATGTTATGTGCTATGCGCAGGCGTTTTCTTAACTGAAAAATAAGATAATTCTATATGTTCGAGGGTTTAGAAACAGAGATTGAGTTAATGACACTAAGAGAGTCAGAAAAAATAACCGCCTTAGGACATACCTTGTTCCCAAGTTCCAAAATAACGTAAATTGCAAACAAAATAACCGTAGCCTCCAGAGTAAAAATAGACGAAAATCCACGGGTTTTATGTTGTGATGCAACATCCAGAGAGGAGCAACAGACTGCCAAGCTCGCATAAGAACTATTATCTTTTCGAAAACCATCAGTGTAAAAGTTCCTTAAATTTTTGTAAATTGTATTTGCATAATTAGAAAAGACTGCAAGTGGATCCTTAGCCGATTGCACATTTTTTCTGTTTTAATATCTATCTTTGGTTCAAACAAATGGTGTACGAGAACTGAAAATATGGTAAAGTCATAGAAGAATAAATTAGACTTTTGTTTTTGTAATATTTATTGTAAGACTGAAGTAGGACGAAATGTTTTGAAACACCGTGTTTCGTGTTTCTTGAGCAGAGTTCCGATTATTCAAATAAGCTGTCCAACAAGATGCGATTTGACATAGAGAAAACTTTTAAGATGTACTTATTTGATAGGTAAAAGAATCTCTTAATTAATGGAGCTACACCAGACTCCGCTAACATGACCCCAATGGAAGTGGATTTAGTGTACCCGAGAGCCCATCCACAATGATACACTCGCTTTATTTTATCTAGATAGGTCTCATTTTTCAGCAGAAAACAATGGCAATCGTATTCCATTATGTTACATATCATGACTTTTACTATTCTTAAAAGTACTAGAGGATCAGATCCCCATCGCGTACCCTTAAAAATCTTGATAACATTGAGTAATTTTCCACGTTTAGCAGATATGTAATCAAAATGTTCCTTTCCTTTTTATTTTATACTCAAGAAAGTATGCTACAAATTTGAAAGATTTTACAGGTGAAATTAATTCATTATTTAGCTTTAAAGCATAGCTATGTCATCTGCAAACTCAATGAGAATGCAGCTGCTTGGCAGCAGACCACCCAAGCCTGAAGTGTATACAGTATGAGCTATTATCATTGAAGGCGCCTACCACAACCAGGAACAAACAAGCCGTGAACTCATTTTTCATAAACCCAGTATAAATTTCCGTCGTGATAATTGCCAAATTATCGGCACAAGATTGACCTTTACGGAAACCAAATTGCATACTTGGAAGCTTGGTTTCAGATTCCAGTCTCCAGATCAACCTATTAAGTATGAGCTTTTTCATAAGCTTTAATAGACAAGAGGTCATAGAGACCGGTCTAAACTTACCAGGAGTAGCTTTAGGTATGAACGATACAATAATACTACGCCATGCCTCGGGAAAAACACCCTTCTATAAATGTCGTTATAGATTGTTAGGAGAATTATAAGAGCATCATCCGGAAGTTCTTTGAGTATTACATAATTAATTTTGTCATATCCAGGAGCTGATTTAATATTTGTACTAGCCAACGCTTCTTTTATTTCTTTCAATATAAATGGGGCTTCTAGGCCCGCATCAGAATCAAAGTTACTTGGAAATTTATAAGTTACATTGTCCGGAGAACAAAATTCTTCCGGTAAAGTGTGAAATTTGGCTATTGTTACTGTATCAGCAGAGATGCATTGGGTGGATGGAATTTTGCGTTTTTAAAACTCTTGACTTTTGCCCAGAGATATGTAGGAGAAGCAAATCTATCTAATTTATTGCAAAATCATCTTAAGCTTTCCCTGCGCACTCTGTTCAAAGTGCGTCTCGTTACAGCTTCAACCTTTTTAGAGGATACATAGTTCGCGGAATTACTCAATCTCCTATAGCGCCGAAAAGCAGCCCTTCTTCTCGAAATTACCTCATCGCACTCCCCACTCCACCAGGAGGTCGGATATGACGCTTTCGTCTTTGCGCTCCTTGGACTACCTGCAGGATTAGGGATTCTTGATGGAGCATTCGGAAACGAAGCATTCAGCTGCGCCGAAGCCTCAGCAATCGCAGAGTCTATGCATCCTGCAAAAATATTGTACCTCTCGATAGGGTTACAGTCTGGTGCGCAGATGTATTCTGCATGTACATTGAGCTTATAATTTATTTTATCTTTGAACCTATCCCAGTCTATCTGTTTTAAATTATAATTGAATTCAGTGAATTTCGTGACCCTCTCTGTAACCCCAATACTAGTAATCACTGGACAGTGATCACTTGTCATGGTATCCGGGAAAACCCCCCAAGCAGTCAGGTTCATTCAATTTGCTGAAGTAAAAGTTAAGTCTAATACTGATTGAGTGTCATTTGGTCTGTTCACATATGTGGGCATTCCATCATTAAGGCAACAAAGCTTAATAATATAACGTCAAAATCTTTAATTAAATTCAAAAGTACGTGTTTTTTCTTTACTATTCCTTTGCAATTCTTCTACTATTCCTCTGCAAATCTTTAATTATATTCAAAAGTTCGTGTTTTTTCTTTACTATTCCACTGCAAGATTTTAAACCTTGGTTCCCTTCCCATCATATATTAAACGGTAGGTGCTGGTAGTGAGCTCACCAGAGGCGTACCCCTGCTTGGGCTCACAAGCAGGCTATCCAGCAGGTTGTCTATTACATATTTGGCTGAAATTATCCATTACATATGATGGAATATTTAAATTAAGATGTCTCGTTAACTTCGTGAGTAACTCTATTATAGCAACCAACGCTCCTCCCAGCTGGGGAGTTTCCAGCTCATTGTTAACACGTGAAAATGATGAGGGAGAGGATGGACTAGAGAGAGAAAATTCGTTTGGAAGATGGCTTTTCACTCTGCCATTATCAATCGGTGCTTGATACTGTCTGGTTCCCTGGCTAGTGAGTGAACCTCTTCGGGTCTGAGGAGCCGACATTAGGGCATTCAATTGACTCGAAGTACTCTTTCTTGTTGTAGCAAGCATATTGAGAGGGCAGCCTTGGGGTTTCTCTGCCATTGACTCTGTTGTTAACGTGGTAGGAAATTGCAATTGAAACTTGGACTGTAGTCCAGAAGTTGAAGGAAGACTAGGGAAGCTAAAAGAATCGTATTTAAGTTCTCTGGAATTCGTACCGCTACTATAAGGTAACTATAAGGTTACCTCTCCTCTTTTTCCGGAGTCAGTTTCCTCCCTATAGCCTCTTCAAACGTAACTCTGTAAGAATAAGCATAGGTTCGAATGTTTTTGTGATTAATATACTCTGGGCACAACTTTTCATTCGCTCTATGTTTTTCCCTGCAATTAACGCATTGAGGTGGAAGATTTACTCTAGGACACGACGCAGGCTCGTTTTCATGACCTGTTAGACCACATCTAACACAAATAGGTTTGGAGCGACACTGTTCTATTACTATTCTCTCAAAGGAGATTTGTACGGTTTTCGATGGCTCTGTTATTTCTTTTTGTTGTTTTTTGTCAAAATACTTTCGATTTAAACGTCTAATATCAACAACCTTCACGTTCATCAAACCGATTTTCAATTTTCAAGAATCTCTTTTTTCGAAATGTCCAGACCCACGTCCCTAATAGTGCCTTTAGTGATCAAATTACTCGTGGGCGCAAATGCGATCCACCCTTTTTCGCTTATTTTCGAGTCGACTAGCACAGCATTAGCTGTGTTCCATGAGGACATTGTAACCTCCACCTTTCCCCAGCCTGCCTTGACAGTTTGCTTGACATGCTGCTTCATGGTAGAGTTCAAATATCCAGCCACAGTCAACCTACATAGGTCATCTTTCGCTTTATCCGATTTCGCATCACGCTGAATATCACCTTACATTCTCCAGTATGACCTACCGTGTACTTACTCGACGTATTAGTAACCCTAACCTCACTGGTAACCGATATTTTCTCGTCATGATTTCTACGTCTGTTCTTACTCTCAGAGTCGCTACTGTTTCCCTCCCCCTGTCCGTCAGCCTGTCTTTTACGAGTTACGTTCGAAACCCCCTGATCTTTGGCAAAGGAATGATTTTTGTTACAGTTTGCCGTGTTTCCGCTTACAACCTCTTTTGGATTATGCTCTGCCCCTATTGCGTCATATGAAAAAGCGATAGGTAAAGTCGTCTCCCTGCCGCTCCCCTCATCAGCCTGCATTCTTGCCGAGTCTTCCCGGCAAGCCTTTTCCCCATCAGGGTCATGATCCTCCACTTCGGGCATGCCCTGTACTCTTGAGGCCTATGGCCTTAAAAAACAAGCCTTATTCAATTACTAGATAAATTTATTGCACCTTAACATTTAGCCCACAGACAGGCGAGAGCGCAATGGCGGCTGCCGCTGGCCGGCGAAAATACTCAAACCTGTCATAATGGCAGTATCCGTCTATTGATACACCTCAATCGTCGTCTCAAACGTGAAGCAGCGCCCCAAAGGCCAAACCTTCACAATCCGCAACGATCTGGATCAAACGTAGCAACAAGTAGGGAGGTGCGTCGCCTTTACTAAGATAGGTCACGAACTTCGGTTTCTCTTTCCCAAATTTTCGAGTAATATCGGACAAACGCAGGTACGTTCTCTTTGCTTCTAAATAGGAGGGTCGTTCGCAAGTCAGTTTTGCCTTTTTCCCCTGGTAGTTAGAGACGACGCAACAATAGTATCTCCGCCCGTGTCACACTTATATGCTGCTCGTCGTAAGCGCAAAAGCAAAAGGCCGGAGAATACAGAAATTTTCTGTCTCTCCCATTTCTCACAGGCGTAAGCTCGCGTGCCCACTGGAACACGAGCTTATATTTGTAAACAGTAATGTTCTTTGTGGTTGAAGTACTTACTGTAATTGCGAAACATTATATCTTATTTTCACATGTCCTTTAGGGTGACCAGAATAAAAAACACTTTTGGTTTTCTTAGGACCAAAAGGCAAATAACAATAGTTTATGGTATTGTAGAAAGTAGATTTTTGTAAAAAAATTTGTAAACAATATTTAGAGGTGGCACAACGTCTTTAAAGTTCTTATGCAATTAACATGGGCAAAACCAACTTTCTTTTCATTTAAGATTTTACCCACAAAGTTATCCATTTTTTAATTTAAACTTTTAATATGTTGTTCTTGAGGTCCTCAGAATCCATATAAAAGCATTTTTTAAATGAAAAATTCATAATAAAT
>JBAGKK010495067.1:0-15370 GCA_037177015.1 Euceroptres primus
AAACATACCGAGGTGATATATGACGAGAACGGTGTGGCGTTGACAAAGATTGACAGCACAGCTTCTGTTGGGATCAGGAAGCGCGCGAAATTTCAAATAATGATTTTGTTCTCTTTTATATCTTATCGCAAAAAATAACAAAAAATAATAGAAATAAATAATTATAAAGTTAGATTTTGTCTATCTCGCGGAGACATGATGCCACAATTCACCACACATGTGTTGCCGGATTATTGCAGGTTATGTTTACTTTCGCGACTTGCGGTAACCCTGCCAACTGTTGAGCTTGAAAAAATGACCTTGACTCAAATCGAGTCAAATCAACATTTAAATTTACATTTTATTATTATTTTAAAGATATTTTATTTATATTGATCAGCATTAAAATTTAATACTTGATTTATTAATTGATAAACTTGCAAAATTTTGGATTCAATTCCAAATTTCAGAAAACATAATGGACATATTTTTGACTAGCTTTTCCAGTAGCCGGACTACTTTAACGGCGTTCTCTTAAATTACAGGTTCCAAATTAACACCGTAAACTACATTTTACATAATTAATTAACATTTTTTAACAATTTTTTTGCATAAATGAAAAGATCATTCTCAACTTAGTCAAGAAGAGGAAAAAAATTCAAATAATTTAAAAGGTTGCGCATGCGCAGAAGTTCTCTCGCGCACACAACGTACATTATTGGGGGGGAGGGGGGAATTTCAAAGACTGAAGAAAATATCCACGTTTATATGCTTCCGACTGAAACATTTGGTTTTAGTCGAAAGCTTTACAGCTCTGCCACCCTGAATAGACTCCGAAGTCAATGAAATATTAACTACGATTATTCTTTTTGTTAAAATTTGTGATTCGTGGGGTACTATGAAGCCCAAAGTCATTCGTCCAATGTTTTCCAACTACCAGTTTACGATGTTAAATTTGAAGTTTCGCATAAGTATTCAACTGAAAAACATCAGACTGATGACTGCATCAGAATTGACCATTCCATATAATTAAATATTGTGGAAGTACTATATTTTCCCAGATTATTGGCACCAAGATGCTGATATTCATGTTTGAATGACATTTCGACCATGTCACGAAACTGTCGCTGCATAATTTCACTCTTAGACTTTCGATTACTATAAAATTATTCTTTTATCTATGGTAAATGATATCTCTAATCCTCAATAGTCCAATTAGCATGTTGACCAGTGTGTAATTGAATGAGCTTAATTTAAACCCTGTTTTAGGTATACAAATCTTATCAGAAAAAAAATTAAATCAAGCACGGAGGCGCTGACCCGCGAGAAGATGACTGGTTTAGCGGAAGTAGGCGGAAGTATGTAGGCGGGCAAGGGAAGGTCGGAGAGTAGGGTGGGCCGAGAACAGACAAGCTCAGAAGAAGAAAATCGTGGTCAAAGAATTTCTTCAGGTTCCTGTATTCCTGTTCTTCAAACGGGGGCGGCTCCCGCGGAGGGCAGGCCGTCGTCGAACTGGGGCGTAACCCCGTCGTGAAGAGGCGGGATCCTCAATATTCATTTATTAAAAAAGTCCTTTCCTTCATTCAAGGATTTCCGTGATAAAAAAATCCTATTTTTAGCAGTTTTTTAATTTCAAAAATCCGTTAAAGATTCATAATTCAGGAGGTCCTTGCTCCTTAAGGCCAGCTACGACTCTCACTGAATATGGAAGCTTCCTCTGTTAAGACACTACCCAAATGTCATATTCAGGAATTTTAAATGAAATTAAAAGATTAGCTATAAATTAAAGTACTTTTAAAAATTTAGAAGATTTTTTGCATTCACAGAGTGATAATCGGCGATGATTTGAGCTGTTTTCAGAACTGTTTGATGAAATTTAAAAATATATACACACATTTTTGTTATTAGCTATTAAAAGATCTGATTGAAAAATGTTCCAATCTTGGCTCAAAGCCAATGGAAAAACAATTGAAAATTTCTATGAATGTAGTTACAATTTTCAATAGCATTGTTATGTCATATCATGTCAACTGTTTTTCCATTGTGCAACGCTTTGATCCAATATCGAATCAAAAAATGATGTACCTATATTTTCCTACAGAATTAATAATCCAAACCAAAGAGAGAAACGCGATGTATATGTAAATGAATGATGAATGAAATTCATTTACATCTTTTCATCATTATCTTTACATCTATCTCATCTTGGTCTTATTTTACGCAGAATTTGAATAGCTTTCATGCTGTTTTGAGGAAAAATATATTTTCTTCTACAGGCTGTCCCGAAGAACTCTGGTTCCTTCTAGGCTTCTAGGGGTAGATAGAAAATTAAAAAATAAACAAAAAAGTACCATATAATTTTTGGGTCCCATACGTATTTTGGGTATTACATAGGACATAGGTTACAAGTTGAATGTACGTGTGTCTGTATGCAAGTGTGTGTGTACACACTTGCATACAGACACACGTACATTCAACTTGTAACCTCTGTAATACCTAAATCTAAAATACGCATCGGACCCACAAATTTAGTGGTACTTTTTTGTTTATTTTTGAATTTTCTATCTACCCCTAAAAGGAACCAGAGTTCTCCAGGGATACCGAGTGCTATGCGTATAAAAAATCTCCAGACCTACATATAATTTATATTAGACTTTTCTCATTATACTCTTCTCATTTTAAAATATAAAATCACTTTAAAGAAGAGGCGAGGAGAAAATCTCAGAACATGATAAGTCACCCTTCTCCAGTGGCATCAAATGGGGGGAAACGCCCCTAGATGGGAATCATTCCACCCTCGATCACCTCCACTTCCTCTCACCCTCGCTCTCACCCCAATTCGGCAACTTTAGCAACAGGGACGCTGAGCGACCTCCAAACTCTCCATGACTACCTGTTCCAGTTGTTTACTCTTGTATTCTCCAGAGTCAGCGATTTTCATTATCGCGAATACAATGAGCACAAATAACACAAATTTTCAACTTGGTTTATAAACGTTGTAAATCCTACAGAACATTTCTGTCGAACTTGTATTATGTTGGGCAACATTAAAGAAATTAGCCTTCGATAAAGTAGCCTCATAAAAAAGAGTGTTGTTGATTGAAGAAATATCAATTTCTTCCATTAACTTGCTGAAGATGTTCTTCATATTTTCGTAAATGATACTGAAAGATGTTAAATGTCTTCATTGAAATTGCAAATGAAATAGTCCTAGACATATAGATAATCCACATGCCCGTGTTGGAATTTGTCAGGGCATTTCCTAATATTGTAAATAACTGGCCAGTTTTTATCGCGGAAACCGAATTTCATTCAGCTGGCTAGATGTTGTCAAGCTACTGATCAGTACTCTCGTATAGCTTGTCAAGTTGACCTTCTTTTTCCCCAACCAGAACATCTGTCTAGTTTTGAAAATGCCACTGCCTAAGAGGTAAGAACCCCAAATAATTTTATAGACTATAAAATTATTTGGAATATTATTATAGTTTGCTGTGGAACTATAATTGTTTCATCAGTGCCCTAACCTAACAGTTTCAACAGTTTGTTTGATCTTGTTTGCCAATAAGTGTCTAAATAATTATTCGAAATTCGAAGAAATGATCATAATTGCATACTGCTGCATACGCAATATTTAAGAAGGAATCACACGAGAGGCGTTCACTCGAAAATCGATTCTACTGAGCAGGGATCATTCTGACAGTTGCGCGCATTGAGGTATTGATTCTCTACTGTTTCTCTGCTGATTCTCTGCTGATTCCGACTGATTCCTGCTGATTCCACCTGAGTCCAGCTGATTCCCACTGATTCTGAATCGATTCTAAGTATGGAAAATCATTGATTCCTCCAGTGAACGGCCCCTCGGAATCACATTTACACTGCTCCACCGCTTTATTTACCTCCGGTATACCAGTTCCAGGAATTCTCGCCGATGGTGAGGGGTCCAAGGGGTCGAGAAACTAGATAAAACTTAAAATTAAAGTAAACGTTAAATTAAACTTATATGTAAAAAATATTTTTCACTCGTGGCAAAAATGAAACAAAAATAGTTCATACAGCCCTGACTTGTTTACGTTTGAGAGACCCTCGGTTTTCATGAAAGCCTTTCAGGCCATCCTCGAAACCTCGGGTAAACCGGGGGACCAGTGTATTTGCAGTGAATAGAGGTAAGTCAAATATGGAAAATTACAAGAAATATCCAGCATTTTTAATTTCACGATAGTCATTAGGTACATAGATTATAACAATATCGATTGCACTTCCCTTTATTCAAATAATTTTGAAATAAATGTCTTAAATTGTTTGTATTTTAGAATGCATCATTTCTGTATCACCATAAATTAGTAAAGGAATTAAATTCTGAAAAATGTATATTTGTAGTACACTTTTCAAACAAAACCTCTTTATGGTTAATCTAAACTAATATTTGTTTACGATTGGAAATCATTGTTCGGTAATCATCATCTGAGTACTGATTAATATAAATTTTTTAATGAAATAAATGTTTATTATTAGTTCCAGTTTAAAAATTGATGTTTTTCACCAAGCAAGGAATAAAATTGCTGAAGCCATTGAAGAGGATCCACTCTTACGAGAAAAAGATTCACCATCAGAATAAGAACTGAATAGACATTGTAGAGTTATAAAATTACATCTTATATGTTTAAGGTTTAGTTTTATTGAAAAAAAACCATTTTTGCGAGGGGCTATTCACTCTCGAATCGCACAGAGTATGTCTTCTTCGACTCCGCACCGTTCATCTTTTGTCTCTTTCTTCCAACCCTCTCGCTTATTCTTATTGGGAGTCAGTGACGTTAGCGATGGTTAGCGCGCGAGTCAGTGTTAAATACAGGAAATAAGGTAAATACGGTAAATAAGCACGCTCGTCCGATTCGAAAGTGAATTTTCGTTTATTTTTATTCCGAGAGATATGACTTTAGTTGGTTCTTATGTTATACTTCAGTTTATATACTTCGGCATTATATGTATAATAAAAGTTAATTGTATATGAATTGTATATGAATTAGGCTAGTTACAAGCATGCTTGTAACTGGCCTAATTCACATAAAATAGTATCCTACCACGTTTGTATACCATCCAGTAATCGACTTTTTAACGTTTCTGCACTCCTGGTATCGATACGCCCCGTTTGGGTTCAAAGGGTTTTCTTGAGGACTGGATTTAAAGAATAAGAAAGAACATTCACACTAAATCCAAAAGGATAATTTGCACTGCAGCAATTTGATCCGATGCTGAAACAATTGAAAAACAATTGAAATCTATATGACTACTACATTGAAAATTACAACTACATATATTTACATTTTTATAACATAGATTTCAACTGTTTTCAAATGATCCAGCATCGGATCAAAGCGCTGCAGTTGATTGATTCGTGTACGGATATAAAATTGATTCTTTGGGATTTAGTGTGTTGATAAACTCTTCAACTCCTGTTGATTTTGTTCGTAATGATACTTTTTCTATCCGTATTCGTGTCTATTATGCATTTCTGTAAAAGTGCATGTATCTCTTTTAAGTTTAAGAGATTGTATCGAACTCATTGATAATATTTCATTGGCTATGGGATCTATTTCTTAAGATCTACTTATGTAGTTGTAAAATAAACTTTAAGAGACCCCATAGCCAATGAAAGATTATCAACGATTTCATATAGAGAGTCAATGAAAAATACAAAATGTCTTCCAACACGTCACAATTCAATTATATCGAACAACAGAATATATGTAAAAATTCAATATTTCCAGCACTAGAAATTTAAAGACTATTTCCAAAATACCCTAGCCTCTAGGTCTAGAATTCTAAGTAGATGTCTAGATTTCTAGATTTCTAAGACTATCAATATGAATTGGAAATTGTTATAAATATGGATATTAGGGTGGTCCAAAATAACTTTTTTTTTATAGAGGAGCGCAATCTCCTCCATTTTGTGCAGTTTTCAAAAAAATAAATTGCGTTTTTTTTCAATATCCAATATTCAAAGGCCCGTGTCCCCGGGACTTTGAAATTAACATAGGATTTTGTATAAGGAAAACTCATTTTTCGAAAAAATGACAAAAACATGTACTTGTTATTAACATTTTACAAATTAAATTTATATGGAATGTTAAGGATTAATGTTCTTAAGGAAGGTTCAAAGAAAAATTTTCATTCAATAACCTTTAGTTTGGAACACCCCAGCCCCTTTATATTGTGTCTGGAAAATGCCCCAAAAAATGGAAAATAGCAGTTTTATGTAAAATTTATGCTAAAAATGCGAATTTTAGAATTTTTTCTACATGAATTATTTTTAATCGATAAGTGACAAAATGTCATGTATTTTATAACTAATTTTAAATTGTTTAAACAATTTTTGTTTATTAAAAAAATTGTCTTATCCCTATAAATCATGATAAGTTATAGTATTTTTTGGGATTAATGACACAGTAAGTGAATGTTGATAATAATATTTTCTATTTGACATTTTTCAATTGTTTAAACAATAATCATCTGTTAAAAAACTTTTTTCAGTAATTTATTGACCGTTATTTTTTTTCTTGTGGCCTTAATAAGGCAATTAAATTGTGTTAAGAAGTAAGGTAATAATTTTTGTTTCAGGCAGTTTCTTCTAATGAAGTCCACAAGAAAAAAATAACTGTCCATAAGTTACTGAAAAAAATAGTTGAAACAAATTATTATTGTTTAAGCAATTGGAGTATAAGTTCTGAAAAAAGAAAATTCTGAATAATAAGTGACATTGTGTAACAGATTAGAAAAATCTGGAATTTTCTTCACCTTTTCCATGAAAAGTTAAAAGTTTCAGTTGTTTAAGCAATTGAAAAATGTCTAAAACAAAAAATATTACTCCTAACACTCAATAAGTGTGTCATTAATTTCAGAAAATACTAAGTTTCCATGATTTTTGCGGAAAAAATTTAAACAAATGAAAATTTGTTGGTGTTTTGCATGGGCTTTAGGGTCGAATAATTAAAAAAAAGCTGTGTTTTTTAAATCAAATGTTTCGACTCTCATGTGAGTTCTCTTTAGTGGTTTATTTCTAAAAACGGAAATTACATTTGATGCAAACGCTGTTTGTTTAATTAAACAATTATACATTTTAACAAAGAAATATAAGAATTTTAAGCAAACATTATAAAGATTTTTTTAAATATAAAATTTACAATTATAAATAGAAATCAAAAAAATGAAAATTGTTTAAACAATTCAAAAGTGTCTTAAACAAATAATAATACTCCCAATACTCATTCAATGTGTCATTTATTCTAGAAAACAATAAAATTTAATGATTTTTTGCGAAAAAAGTTTAAACAAATGGAAATTTCTTAAACAATTGGAAAATATCTTAAACAAAAAATATTATTATCAACATTCACTTACTGTGTCATTAATCCCAGAAAATACTAACTTATCATGATTTGTAGGGAAAATACAATTTTTTTAACAAACAACAATTGTTTAAACAATTTAAAATTAGTTGAAAAATACATGAAATTATGTCAATTATCGATTAAAAATAATTCGTGTAGAAAAAATTCCAAAGATTCGCATTTTTATCATGAATTTTACATAAAACTGCTATTTTCCATTTTTTCGGGAATTTTCTGGGCACAATATAAAGGGGCTAGGGTGATCCAAATTAAAGGTTATGTCAAGAAAATTATTCGTTGAATATTCCTTAAGAAGTGACTAAACTTTAATTTGCAAAAAGTTAATAACAAGTATTTATTTTTGTCATTTTTTCGAAAAATGAGCTTTCCTTGTGCAAAAACCCATGTTAATTTCAAAGGCCCGAATGCACGGTTTAATATTGAAAAAAAACGTAATTTCTTTTTTGAAAAACTGCACAAAATGGGGGAGATCGTGCTCTTATCATATAAAAAAATTTTGTAATGCATTTTTTGACCACCCTAATAGATATGGTCCATTTTCTTTTCAAGAATATCGATGTTGTTTGAATACTAGTAAATCTTAAACATTAGAGCACAGTTTATGATGGTCTACGTTAGATAAATTTGTTATAACATATAAATGTTATATAACATATAACATTTGTATGTTATATATAACATATAACATATAACATATATATGTTATATATAACATATAAATGAATAAAAATACATTATCCTTTATAAAATATCACTGATAAAAATTTGAAATGGTCCAGGACCACTGAATTCTTTGATACATCCCTGTTGTTAGTGGTTCTTTATCAAGGTCACCAAGTTGAAGATCATGCAAGAAAAGTAAAGAACTGAACTTCTGCAGAGACAGAGTGGTTCAGGTAAAGGTAATTGATAAAAGAACCCATTTTACCTCTCTGTAGTAGATCATACGCGCATAGTGGGTACTACATATGAATATTAATTACACTGCGAGTGACAACGTGCAGGGGTGCATCAAGGCAAAGGAGGTCTTACTGCTCCAGCAAACCTTAATCCCTTTCTTTAGGACTCGAAAAAACTTATCACATTGAAGCCGATGATGCATTAGCTTGAAATGGTTAAAGGCAAAAAATTGCGTCAGATTTATCCATAAGTTTTGTCAAAAATTGGAAAAAATAATTTCACATATATATATAGATTGCAAAATTTATATATGAAGCTGTTTTGTATACTGTATAATATTTATTCATGTATATGCATAAGATGCTCTATGCATGTATGTTTCTTTTTAAAAGGATATGTTTAATTATCGATATTTATGGGCATGCTATTGCATTTGCAATGCGACTGTATATTCATAGCTCGATTTTACATAAAAACAATTTTGAATATGAAAAAGTTATGAATATTACGTTATTCTTATGCTAAATTCCATAACATATAAAACATGTAAATAGGACGTAATAACTTTATAAAATTAGCTAATGTAATTTTCTTAAAGAATGAGTTAAAGTATTTCCTAAGTAGGTCTATAGATCTATGTTTTTGTGATCTATGTTTTTGTGATCTATGTATTTAATAAATATATTACATAAAATAAAAATAAGCAAATTGCATAACAATGCATTTGCAATTCATGATGTGTGGAATGAAATGAATTATGCAAGATTATTAAATCTATTATTGATGTTTATTCCTGGAAAAGTAATATAGTACTCATATAATGCACGAATACCTTGTATGCATTATTTAAAATACTTTCATTTAAAATTTTGAAGATTTTAGAAAGAACTTTTGAAGAGGTCTTCAGGAAAGTCAAGGTGCTAGTTTTTTTTTTTTTCTTCACGAGGTCAGTTCTGAAAGCACGCAGAACGAATGAAGCAACGATGTCTGGCTTACCTTCTGTACCAGGATGCTTCCCTGTTATGAATATGTGAATATATTTTATTCAACCCTTTCCCAGATAAAATTACGCGTAGATCGAATCAAATTCCTCTTCCATTTATGATCATTTGACACATTACATCCCTGAAATGTAATCCCCTCCCCCCCTCCTACTTTCACTGCGTAATCCAGGTCCAGAGAGGGCGCTGTTGAAAGTTTTATGATAAATAATATGGAACCTTCATTCAATACGATTTGCCTAGAATAAAATGTAATATTTTAAGCAATAAATGCTTTTTAATATTACTACAATTTTTATTTTATAAAAAATGATAATGTTACTTTAGAATATATTTGATATTTGGTATTCCTAGGATTTTACAAATACCAATGATTTGGCATCTTCTGTTAATCTACTGTTTAAATTACTTTCTAAAATCTTTAACCATTTTTCCTTTATTATTATTTATAATAAATATTTATACTCACTTGCAATAATTATTTTTATTATCAATCACAAAGTTGTTGATTTCTCTTTTAAAATTTAGTGTACTAGAGCACTCCAGTAAAAAATTAAAAATATGTTGTTGATAAAAAAGAAAGTTTTGGAAAGGTGTTGTGTTGTGTGAAAATATATATGGGTGTGTGTGTATACATATATAAGACGGTAACAACACGGATGCACACTTGCGCACAAATTTCGTACGACCACTTGGTACCTTCTGCTATCCTGTGATCGGGGGATCGAACCAATAGAACTGCCGATAGTCATTCCAATTATTATCGATTCCCAACCACCATCCTTTCCCATCCTTCATCCCATCATCTAACATCTATACCTCTCATCACCCCTATTGATTCTCCAGGATTAGGAAAACCTATATATTCAGAGTTTGAATTTCTACTTTCACTAGTACAATTCATCAGTAATTTCTCTCGAGTACTATCAATTCGTTATAACATGCAATTGTACATTATTTTCCAGCGACATTTTATCATATACAGTGCTTTTTCAGGATAGGGATTATTATATAGAAGTTATTTTATATACAGAATAATTAACGACAATTTCATTTTATTGACCACTTCCTCAATCACTGTTATTTCAGATAAGGTGCTCAAAATTAGTACCATATCTATTTCTTGCACCTACAGAAATCTCATATTGTAACATAATCGAATCTTTTAGATATATTTTATAAGTTGCTTGGGCGACTAAGATCCATTCATAATCGAAAAATTAATTTTCTGAACAGTGTCAAATTAATTCATACTGTTGTTCAACATATAGCATTTTTCATTACAGGTAAAAAAACCAATTCAGAGAATTGTACTCCAAATTGCAATGTTCAATCATGAAAGAAAAGGTGAAATGGAGAAAGCAAGATTGAATCGATAATAGAGGAAGTAGTAAAGTGTAAATTGACTTGTATATCTAATCAGTAAATAAGCTTAAAATAAGGCTTCAAAAAGGGTTGAACCTAATTTGCATAATATAGCCTTATGAACTGAAATTACTCGTGTTATGTATTTTACACGACAGTCTCCAACTAGTAAACAATCTTTCATTCGAACTCGAATTTTATGCAACTTTCACCAGTTTCCCAGCTTTTTTTCGCTATCAGGAAGTCATGCATCCTCCGGAATTTGCCACCGTGTCAGGGCGATCAGAGGTGAAATCCTTCCGGACGTTTCCAATCAATCGGCTCCTTCCGACTCTACCAGAGCAGCATGAGGTTCTCGGGAAAATCGAACTTTTCTATCGTTTCCACCTCTATTCACAAGGGAGGAAAAACTCATATCATTCTAACTTTTCCATAGTTAAGGTGGAAAGCTGCTGCATAGGCAAATACTATATTTGTTGAGTTTACAATGCTAAAAACTCTAAAAAGCATTGAGAATAGACCTCAGTTCATTTCCTTGACTTGGTGATCCTACCCAAGTACTCATATATGAGAGGTTGCTGCAGAAGAAAAGGGTTAAGTGCTTGGACCCACACATCATGATAGGGACATCATAAAGCTGGAGAAGGTGGCCGAATATTGGTCGGTCGTCGACCCGAAATGCCTTTTGGTCTGACTAGGAGTGAGAGGTCAGAGGAGATGAAGGCAGGCAAGGGTCACTTTTCCCCCTCTATGGTTGAAAGGCCGAATCTGGCAACCAGTTATTTCAGAGGCTGGGCGTTCTTTTGCTAGTCTCCACGATCAATGTGGTGACAGCAAAAAAAGTAATCGTTAGCTGTCAGGCAAGGCATCAGATCGATGGCATGGTAACACGGGGGTGAATTAGGCAAGAATGATGAAGAGGAGCTCGAAATTTAACAAGTCTCTTGCTGGAATCCGTCTGGCAACTGAAGATGATATGTTACTTAAGGAAACTGCAACCGCTTTTTTTGTGTGACGATTATCTTCTTGAGATCTTGAGTATTCTTCCATTTGTATTGTTGATTGGGTGTAATTTAATGCAGGCGGTGTTTGTGATTAAGAAAAACATTTAGGAGTAATGTTGTCGGGTATTTGTTAAAAGAAAATTAAATTATGAACTGAGCGACACCCATCCGAGTGCAAATTCTGACTCGAGGAGCTTAACTTTAAGATCTTTTAGTTTTTGAAGTTGTGATATTAGAGAAGGTTCTAAAAGAGGTCACTGGTGACACTTGATGTTCAATGAAGTCACATAAAGTCACTTGAAGTCACGTAAAGTCACTTAAAGTCACGAAAACTCACTTGAAGTCAATTGAAGTGCCCTGAAGTTAAAAAAAATGATCTGAAGTTACTTGAAGGTATCTAAGGTCCCCTGAAGTTTACTAAAGCGACTGGAAGTTAAAATAGTCACTTACAGTCATTTAAGGAGAAATAAAATTATTTTGATATGATCCTCACTTATAACAATATTGTTATTAATTTAATTTAATTTAATTAAAAGTTGAATAATGATAAATATGAATCAAAATATATCTTATGCATATAATATTTGCAATCAGTAGTGAAAGTAAATCCATAAATCGTTCCCAAATTGTAACTCCAATTATATCGTTGGACATTGGAACCTGGCATTCGCGAATGTTGAATTGGCTTCTCCGCGTCCTGTTCGCCGGGTAGAGTTTCTGTGAATGTTCTCTTGTCTTGTCAATCTTTTCGTGCAATCCCACAATTCCACGATTCGGTCCACCTCCACACAGTGAAAATACTACGACAAAAGTCGATACAGATAACGGTCGATGTGGCTGCGGGTAAGATTTTCACTCATTCAATTCTTTTCTGATACGATAAATACCTTTTAATTATAAAAAAAAAAGAACAAAAATTGAAAATGTCTATTGAATGCTTTAAAAACCAAATGCAAATTTCTTGAAAATTGATTAAAATTGTGTGTCAAGGCCATTTCTAAACATTTAATTTTAAAATGTTCTTTGGGTTCTAATCTGAAGTATATAAAAATGAGGAGTTCTAATTTTAAAGAATGCTTTAAAATTAGAGTATTGAGAGAACATTTTAAAGTTTTCAATTTCAATTGTTAAAATGTTATTGATTATTTCGAAATATTCAAATGTTATTGATTATTTTAATTGAAAAGCACACAGAAGGAAGATTTTTAAATTAGAAGATTTCGAGTAGTAGGGGTTGCTTTTTAATTTCGAAAAATCCTTTCATTGGAAAGCTTCTAAATTAAAAATCTTTCTGAATAATTGGAAAAGACTAAGGCATTAAAGAGTAAATAAGTTTTTCCTCTGATGACAAGTATCGACCAAACCCAAGAGCGACATTACCTTTCTAAATTAAGAGCGCCTATTACTGAAAATTGGAACCTTTTGGAATTCGAAAACTTGGAAATCCAAGCTATACATATACAGTGAAATTTTTTAATATAACTTTTTTCAAATTGAAATTTTAAATTGCAAGGCAAATTAATTAAGGTTTTATTTATCCCTCTTTAACAAATCATCATTAACTTCAAACAAATTGAAGTTATCACAAAATGTGTCTAACCGTCTTAATTAATATAGTTATTTTTGTTATTTTTTATTTCACATATTTTTTTAACAAATTTCTTTCCTCTAGTTGATATGTTTTTATGTTTGATCGACCACCAAGCCTATACTGCATTGATCGACCACCAAGTCTATACTACTCCTCTCTTGTGAAGGGTCAAAGCTATCGTATGCTGCCCTGTTACGGCGCCCCGAAATTCTTTTGTTCTCTGCAAATTGGAGTCAACATAACGATCGCGTGAAATGTATTTTTTATTCCCCTAGCTCCTGGAAAAAACCACATCCGCAAAGTTGTATGAATGCGTTCGCACGCAAGAAATTCCCTCGCAAAGTCATATTTTCCTGTGACGCAGAGGAATTGCTCTATTGTCCTCAGCTATAAGACGTTCTTTCAAGACCATCCCCTTGTTGCCAATTATCGAATTCTTCTCTCTATTCTCCAAGTTATTTTCTCTGAAGAATTATATTTTAAATATTTTTTCTTATCCGGCTCATAACTGACTTTCTTCATCATTTTCCAATTTTCTTTTATTTTTAATTTACCTTATACGAAATATGCGATGGATGCAAAAATTAAAAAAAAAAAATGTTTCAAGAGATGAATCTCTTGAAACAAAATTGAAACAAAATAGAACATTTTTATTAAGGGTATTTGATACATAATGATGTCACGAATTACCGACCGATTTTTTATTCATATTCAGCGGGTTTGTTAAGGTAGAAATGCAAACATATTGCTGAAATTTGAGGAAATAATAATGAACTCATCAAGGAATCAACGTCTGGTGCGTTTCAATTTTTATTTTAAAAAAAAATTATTTTTGAAAATTTTTTTTCGAAATAAAAACTGAAACGCACCAGACATCGATGCCTAAATATATTCTTTATTATTTCCCAAAATTTCAGCATGAAATGTTTGCATTTCTCTCTTAATAAACCCGCTGAAGGTAAATAAAAAATCGGTCGGCAATTCGTGACGTCATTATGTATCACATACCCTTAAGAATAACAAATGAAAGGTAGGAAAAATCAAATTATTCCACGATGATCCAATTTTAAAATTATAAATATTATAATAAAAAAATTATCTTTTATTCCCATTGTAAAATCAAATTTTAAAATTTGCACCGAATTTTTCAATTTCTTAATAGCCAAGTGCCCCTTTAAGGAGAAATACTTTTTAGCACATCCGTATTTAGGGTTGCATATCAACAGGAATAAAGATTGGAAAGGATACCCTTAATTAAAAAATAATATAATTTTATTCAACAGTATTTATTGAACAATATTTTTAAATATGGATTTACTTCTAACTTTGTAATATGAAAGAATTTCACAATGATACAAAAGCTATGAAGCAATAGTGACTTGCTTGGAAAATAGCAACAAAATCCGGGATTGAAGTTAAGTAAATTGATAAATTGATAAAACCATCATAAAATAATAATAATAATAATAATAATAAACATTATTTCATATAATGTTGTCGGCCTTTTCATGTGATCTGTAATGTAAAACCCGATGACTCTCTTACATCAGTATTTCAGCAAATCGATATAACAGATTTGATTATATTCTGCGCGAGGGATTAATCACTAGCATTTTTTATGTACACCTGAATTCAAGAATTCAAAGAATTCAAAAAATACAAGATGAATTCAAAAGAATTCAAAAAATACAAAATGAACACAAAAGAATTCAAAGAATTAAAGAATTCAAAAGATATTCAAAGAATTCAAAGAATCCAAGAATTCAAAAGAATTCAAAGAATTCAAGAATTCAAAGAATTCAGAAGGATTCAGGAACAAGTATACAGTGCACACCTGAATTCAGTAGTGGTTAACCCCTCGATAAGTTTGATGGCAAGATTTACAAACAAAAGTTTGGGACACCTATTGGATCGGTTTTGTTTCCTATTCTGGCTGAAATTGTAATGGAGGATTTGGAAAAAGATGTTTTTTCCAAAATTGGTTTCCAATTGCTATTTTATGCTAGGTATGTGGATGATTCGATTCTTTGTGTAGAAGCTAGCAAAATTGAAAGTTTACTAAATTGTTTTAATGATGTGCATCCCAGATTGCAGTTTACTGTAGAAATGGAAAAGGATAATAGA
>JBAGKK010495089.1:0-15368 GCA_037177015.1 Euceroptres primus
ATCGAACAGTATTTTATACCACGAGAGCCAAAAAATCATGTCAAAGTTGAGATTTTGAGGTTAGAGTGGTATAAAAGACTTTTCTGAGTAGAAAAATAGAATAAAATAGAACCACATAGTTCTATTCTGAATTTTGAAAGCCACTTGATTCTCACTTTTTTTCTGGGTGAAGTAACAGGCAACAAATGAGAATCAAGTGACTTTTCGAAATAGAGCCTTGTGATTCTAGGGTTGCGAGAGTCTGTTAAAATCGGGACAGCATATTTTGTCTACTATATTTACAGAAATTTCTGTTAATTTTTTTTAACAGATTACTAATTTTTCTTAAAATCTGTTAACCGAACAGATATTTCTGTTGATTTTACAAAAAACTATACAATCCAACTTAACAGAAATTTATATAAAGATAAGAAAAAAAAATCTGCTGTCCCTATTTTAACAGATGACTTCCATTAATTTAACAGATTTTTTTCCACAAGAAATTTTCGATTCGCAGATGTTCATAATAATAATAATAATAAATATTAAGGTCAAACCATCAATTTATTTTGTTTCGCGGAGGAAAAAGGATGTTATATTTAAAAAGGATGTTATCTAGGATGTTATATTTATTTTATAATATGGCTGTGCCGATAGGGTGCCGATTTAAATTTTACTCTTTTTTTCAAAAGTCTTACCTCCTAAAATTAAACATTTTAACAAAATAATAAACCCCTATTTTTTTAAATAATGTTTTTGTACCTTCAATTTTTTCTAAAAAATACATCTTCGATCGTTCAAATAAATACCTTTTTTGAAGCATACACTATAACACTTATTTTTGTCTGAAATTAAATCATTTCAAGAGTATGCAGTTCAATTTTGGTGCAAAAATATTAAAAATTGAAAAAGTTATCCAATTTTGTGTAAAAATGGCATTTTTTTACTTGCTCTACCGATTTCGATTTTTTAAACTATTTTAATTTATTTATAACTATTCCAAACCCATTCGCTCTTAATTTTAAGGAGTTGAAAAACATTCATGAATTTTTACAGTCCGAAAAAGTGTATTCTCTGGTTGCAGTAAACACTCAAAGTCGTGATGGATCCATCTGACCCAGAGTGCCTTTTATGTTCCATATATGAGGTGTGCCCTTTAAGGGTTAAAATGAAAAAATAGGCAGTAATTTTTTATGAAGGTGTAAAAATAAATTACATGGAAAGTGAATATACTTAAAATGAACAACTTTTGTTTCAAATATTATATGCTAAAACTATTCATTTAGAACTTTTTTGATAGAAACATTATTTATTATAAACTCTTTTTAGCTAGTAAATTATTATTGTTTTTTGCCTATTGAATGGAGAAGTTAAAACACATTGTTGATATCGAAATAAGTTTAATCCAATTTCAATCCCTTAACAATAGTGCACTTTTTTGAATGATTACATTTTGGGCGGTGTTGTTCGACGACTTGTAGTAAGTACTATTTCCGGTCCTCTTGATTCGAAATGCTTGAGTTAAATAACAATAACACTGTAAATGTTCAGAAACCGCAGAACGGAGAAGTGACAGTCCGGGCTATAATTTTCTAACTCCATGAATTTAACATTTTTACATAAAAAAAGAAGAGCAAAAAATAATTGCAATGACCTTCCATACAAGCGTCAATTTCAAAACAGTACTTACTACAAGTCGTCGAACAACAACGCCTAAAATTTAATGATGCAAAAAAGTCCACTATTTTTGAGGGACTGAAATCGGATTAATCTTATTTCGATATCGACAATGTATTTCACCTTCTCCATTCAATAGGAAAAAACAATGATAATTTACTAGCTAAAAAGAGTTTATAATAAATAATGTTTCTATCAAAAAAAGTTCTAAATGAATAAAATAATACGTAATTCTTAAAAGAAACTATAAAACTATTGATTTTACTAAATGAGTTTCAGAATATAATATTTGAAACAAAAGTTGTTTATCTTAAATATATTCACCTTCCATGTAATTTATTTTCAACCCTTTATCAAAAATTTCAGACAGAAAATGTAAAAGAACCTTTTTCTCCACGTTTAAGTAATTTGCTGCCTCCAAAACGGTTCGGAGACAAAAAATGTATATACAAAAAATATTCGCCGAAAAGCAAACATTTTCTTAAGAAAAAAATTTTTTACCGTATTTCCAACTTAAAGTTCCTTGCGGAGGTACAAAAACATTATTTTAAAAAAAGCAAAACATAGGGGTTCATTATTTTGTTAAAATGTTTAATTTTAGTAGGTAAGACCTTTGAAGAAAAAAATAAGTAGAATTGAAATGGGCCCCCTACTATGCAGGAATGTAGATGATACAGAGTGATAGAGAAGGGAAGTCTAATTTGATTTAGATATAAAAGATAGAAAAGTTTCAATTTTGTAACTCGAAACGCTCAGGAGTTTATATAAATGCGAGATTTAGTATAGATTGCAGATATAAGTTTTAGATATAAAAACGGAGAAGATTGAATATCTTTGTATCAAAAGATAAAACAAATAAAGAGAGGTGAAGATTTTATTTTCTCATTACTTTTCCCTATATTGTAGACTCATGATTTCATGTTTGAAAATTAACTTAGGTAAGGAGAGTTGCACCGTTTTATCGAACGAATGGGCGTAGCAACACGAACGCCAATTTTAAGTTTCCTCGTTTCGTGGCAGCTGTCGTTGGCAAATTTGCTGCAGGTATGAAGCTTGAAATTTAAAAAAGCTTAAATCTCCTGTAAGCTAACGAATCTCTTTGTTTTTAATTGTCTTCAAAAGTGAATTTCCTAAAGGAAAATGTACAATTTTACTGTTTTAGGGTGACTAATTTTTATCATTCAAGAATGTCTTTTTTAGGAAGTTGGCAGAATAATAAGTCTATTATTGAAAACTTTGTCATGGTTAAGTAAACCTGAAACAATAGCACCGATATTTCTCTAAATTAATATTTATTCACGAAAAAAAAGTCTGTTCAATTAACAGAAGTGACAGCAAATTTTTTCTGTTATGATTACAAAAATTTCTGATAAACTTATGAATTTTACACGCTTTTCTGAAAAATGAACAGAAGTTACCAAATAATGGTTTATTCAATTCTTTGATTCAAATATTATTTTTTTCTCAGTGTAGATATTTCCAGAGCTGGGCACAAAATACTTCAAATGCATTACTCAAAATACAAATATTTCGCTGTAAAGTAGTTGAAATAAATTGTTCTGTGGATACTTCTGTTGATTTTATAGAAAAGTGTGTAAAGTCCGTAAGTTTAACAGACATTTCTGTAAATATAAAAGAAAAAATCTGCTGCTCCTATTTTAACAGATGACTTCTTTTAATTTGACAAATTTTTTTCTTTGTATTTTTTTTTCGTTTATTACGTTCAATACGATTAGGCCATTTGCTTATAGACTTATATGTACTATGGAAATATTTTGCACGATGAATTTAGTTCTTTGATTTATTTGATCCAAAAAATATTTCTTTGATTTAACAAATTTTGAAGTGTAGGTAATAATAAAATAAGTTGTAATAAATAATAAATGTAAAATAATAATTAAATAAATGAAAACAATAATTGTTCGAAGTATCGTTTAGGTCGCTAGTCTGGTCTAAAGGGAGCGATAAATGTCGATTTGTAGGGAAACTGAGAAGAGAAAAATCACGTGACTGTTATAACTCACCGAATATTTCACCACATTCATTCATCACTCCCGTGGTCGCAACGTTGTTCCCCAGTGCCAGTGCCGTAAGTTTTGTATTTCTCGTTTCTGTAGCATGTTGGCCAGTAGCATTTCATTCAGGCAGACAGGATAACGAAGAGACGAGCCAAACCGAGGTAAGCAACTAAACAGCCTTTCAACTATCTCTGCCAGCTACTGCATGTGTATTCAACGTTTATTTTATTTATTCAACTTTAGAATCTCCAGTTTCATTCATATTAATTCACTTAATGTTCTCTGCTAACTGTAATAGTTTCCTAAACTAATTTTATGAAACCGACTTTTTGATCGACTTTCTTTGAACTATACACACATTCAATACAATATATGTGTTGAAGACTCTCCGCGTCAATGTCGATTGTTGATTGAGTGCATCTGGTGATGATTTTCGCAACCTTGAATTGCAAGCACCTGGAATCGGCAGCTTAATTTGATCGACTATTCCGTTGAAGTAGATTTCGCCCTGTGGGACTTATTGTCCTGCAGTTAATTAATTACACCGTAGAGTAAGCCACTGACCAGTCCAATTTCATGAAACTACTCCTCCTCCCAATAAAGTTAAATTTCTCATTCTGAACACAATTGCATCCAATTCGCACAATATTGGATGTTTCTAAAAAGGTGCGAAGTGACTTAATGCAGGATTTAGAAAATAGAATAATCTTACTCGGAATCTGATAGTAATCCTTGAGGGATAAAGTTTTTATAACCTTATCAGATTTTCAGATGGGTTCGGTAATTTTTTCAGCTCTCATAAAAACGAAAATAAAGTTGGCAAAGGGGATTCAATAAAAAGCTGCGTAACTAAGTTTCTCTGGAATTTTTAAATTGAGAAGAACCTTTCTTGTGATTTTATTGGAAAAGTCATTCCGAATGTATAGGTATTGGTCTGGTATTAGCCATTACAAATTATTATGACTCCAACAATTGATGTTGATCAATTTCTTTTTCCATAAATTTTAATTTTATGTTGTTGAAACAATTTGAAACTTGTTACAAAATGGGTAGATTAATCGTATTTCATAAAATACCACCGTTGAAGATTACGATATTCCTTCAGGAGAACTGATTTTTGAGGACTTATTGTTAGAATCGAATGTTAAGTCACCTTGGGAATTCGAGATGTCTTAGGGAAGTGCATATTTACTGAAAGTAGGTACTATAAAGTATATGTAGAGAGAAAGAGTAGAATTTTAGCTCTTTTAAAACGAAGGTCGACTACCTACGAAAGTTGACTTTCTTCTTATATACAAGGTCCACGCGTAAAGTCATTTCGATTCTTCAGCACTCTGGGGAATTTACTTCGCCATCGAATGTCAGCAGTGACGTTCTCGTTTTATTGTGTTCTTGTCCTGAAAAGAAGTGTGTCACAGTTTTCACAAAAATTCAGTGATAATTTCACAGCGATAAATACATTTTTTTACAGAGTATTTTCTTGACAGATGATTATGAGGACTTGACTCAATTTTTCGCAAATAGTGCACTTCTTGTGACTGTCTTTTCTGAGAATCTCAACAAAATATCTGTAAAATTTTATTATAGAGAGATTTATTTTTAAATACTTTTATAACTAAGAAACGCAGAAAGAATATCTTAAATTTCATAGCATATTAAATATCCCAGTAAAAAAGAATACTTAAAATTGTTACTCCTTAAAATGGTTTGGATTAAATTCAGTGATATTTGTCTTAATTTAAGCAATATTGGTCTAAATTTAATACCACGTTGCCTGAATTTCAGAATTGAGTCTAAATTAAGATAAATTTTACTTAAAATTAAGGCCGAGGATATTTTTACAGAATTTTCCGTACAACTATCATACAACACAAAGGGGGCACAGACTATTGTTACGAAAAATTCCGTAAAATAAGCCTCGGACCATACTATTTTTTTCTCTAAATGTACTGAAATTTCCGTAATACTAGACACTGACTAAAATCAAATAAATTTTGCTTAAATCCAGACAAATTATACTGAATTGAATCCAAACCATTTTAAGATGTAACAATATTAAGTATTCTTTTTTACTGTGAGATTACACCAAATTTTTCGAATTATTAAATTTGTTACATAATATACTTCAAATAAAGTTTGAATATATTTTCTGTTAAATTAAATTCTTACACATACCATTACATTTTGATACTGAACAGAGAAAGCATTCTAAAATGCAAGATTTCTTATGTTGAAAATTTCAAACAAACATTTTTTTCATGAAAAATTACATTATTATTGAAAAATCTGCCGAACCTCAAGGAAACCTATTTTGCAATAAAATAATACTTTGTTTTTTCTATGATTAAAAAAAAATAAAACAGAACGGACAAAGGTAGATCACGCCTAAATGGACTTGAGTTTGTCAGGAAATATTTTTTCACAGCGGTAGTTAAGTCACAGAAAGTTGAACGTGTACATGAATTGTCCATAGATTGGACAGATTGGAAGTAGTGGCGCGATTCACATCGTATTTCTTGCCACAGTGGATGCCGCGCTTGTCACTGATGAATAGTTAAATGGTTTCCTAAATATTCGACACCAGAATGGGAAATGTGTGTTTCGAGGGATGCACAGCTGCAGTCGACGCGAACACAGAGAGAGAAACCAAAGGCGAAAAGCACACGTGACTAACGTCCTTGCGTTTAAAACTAGCTGCTCTGATTTTGCTTCCACGTTAATTTTGGAGCCACTTTCGGTGTATGTAGTTCATTAATATATATTTCATTTTGAAAACCGCTGCTGTCAAGTTCAAAGTACCGGAAATTCAACTGCCACACACATTTTATAAATATAAAACTTGCGAAGGAAAACGTTCCAGAAAAGAACCTTTTAGAAAAAGCTTTTAAGGTGTTGTTTTTGCTCTTTTTTATCGTTAAATTATAATTAATATTGCAATTAAATCTCTATTAGAATATTTAATTTCAGAATTCTTGAAAAATAAACGTTGGTTCTTTACTTTCCATATTTATCATTATATCTGTCCTTTCACAGCAAAGAGCAGAAATTAAAAAGTCAAAACGATAAGTGTATAAGAGAATTGAGATTACCTAGACTTTTAACACGAGAAAATGCGAAATTATGCAAAGCATCAGGAATAAAAAATGGTACTCTTTTATGAAGAGGAGAATCGATCACCAAAGATTTAATTAATTCAGTATATGTGCAATTTCTTTGCATTACAATAGATTGTAAAAGTTGAAATCATGGAGCTTTGAGTAAAATACGCTGAATTATTTTTTAATTAATTTTTTTCGCGTTTTTTAAGTTCAGTCTTAATAAGAATTGTAGGAGTACAAAGCTAGTATTGAATAGAATAGATTGAATACAAAATTCTTGAATAAAGACCTTTTCCTTCAAAGCCAATATTTTAACAAAGAGGGACAAAATTAGGTCTGAAGTCTTAACGCTAACAAGTTTAAGGGGTCTTGTTTGCTATTACTTTGAAGGAATGATTGGAAAACGACAAATGACTGATAATAGCATTTTTGTTTCACACTCTCACTTTAGCTTTGTTTCTCAAACTTTCTCAGTTTCCTGTTTCCCTCTTTTGTCTGTGAATAATGTCAAAGTTTTTTTGTTAAATAAATTTACAACAAGCATTCATTCAAGTCTCTTTGGCCTCATTTCTACACACCTTCGAGATTGTTTCCGGAAAGCTGTGCTACGTTGCCTTTAATGAACTTTTCGAGCGAAATACGATTCTTGTAATCAGTGCGGTTCTACAGTATAACCATGATTACACCCATTAAGGCACTACGACTGTTACGACTAACGATTTGCAGAAATTGTCCAGAGATACAACTTTGGAGCAAAATTTATTTTCGATCTATAATAAAGTTTTCAATTAAGGATAATTTGGAGTGAAAGCCAGTTAATATTTTCCACAAGAGCTCAATAGCTATTACGTAGAAAAATTAGGACAATCATAACTAAGTTTTGAAAAGGTTAACAAAGTTTTAACATTAGCATAACAAGGTTTTAAACCAAAAGAAATAAATTCACAAAGATAAGCACGCATTTCAATAAAAATATTTGTTAAAATAAAAAACTATAATTCGTTGATGAAAGAGAAGTGATATCGAGAATATGCAAGGTATCAGTCACTAGTAGATCTAGTCACTATTGGTCAGCCAGTGAACTGGAAATCAAGCCAAGAATCTGCCTGACTGCCTCTCTCCTTCATCGTCTGTGACACGTGCGACCAACTGATCGTATATGATCGCATTTAGCCTTACTGTTTCTTTTTTTATAAAATCAATTTTAATATCTTAATCTGCTCTAAAGTCAAAATTTTAAAAAGATGAAACCAACAAGTTTTACGTTTTTTTAAAATGATTTAAATACCTACATTAATTGTAAGGGTTAAACTCCGTCTATTCTCTATTTAAATTTAGCGCTCTTAATTTATTAAGAGAAGGACGATAACGATCGATAATCGTCGGATTTATTTGGTATCAATCCGCACCTGAGATATCATGTAATGCGACAACTTGGGGGATTGATCGAAACGCGAAGAGTGTCCCCCATTCGTTCACGACAGTTCTTACGAATCACTTATTTTGCTCATGTGAGCCTGTAAATTTATTAACACCACGTTCCTCATACTTCCAGAGACTCGATGAGGTATGTTGTAATTATAAAGAGTGATTTTCTTTCGATTTTAGAAATGTGACACACTACAAGTTCTCGTGTTTGCTTACAGCGTGGTGTATTATTATATTCTTTCGACAATTCTTAATTTATCGAGATAGATGGTGGAATTTGGAATGCTTTATGAAGATTTCATGGATAGGCCAGCGCACAGCGGATGCCAAATGATTTCACAGAGTCGGTTCGTTATCATGAACGTGAATCTTTTCTGCATGGCTGGTTTTTTAGTCTCATCTTCGAAATCTCACTGGTGATTGCCGGAAGGTCCCTCTCGTTCAGCATCGTCTAAGATAATTTGTTCGATGAGTATTAATTTTATTTTATTGCATAATTTCGTATGTCGTGCTCAAATCTTTTTACCTATTTTAATATTCGCATTTTGGCTCGATTTCGTAGCGTTTATTTATTTGCGTCGTACATGGAGAAAAATAAAATAAAAATCTGAGTCATGAATGCTATTATTTCTGAAACTCAACCCTAGTGGTGAATATTAACGCAAATTCACGTAATGCATGATGAAATTCATTAAAACAATGCATAGTACTGACTTCTTTGACGTATCCACATTGCTGCCGGGGCTGTTCTGGATTGAATCCTACACGGAATAGCAATGTAAAAAATTAAATTAAATAAAACAATCTCATCCACATTAAATAAAAAAAGCAACTCTCTGAAGTGGTTTTTAAAGATTCTTGCTTTCAGTCTCATATAAGTTGCCGCCGCCTGTAACTGAATCCTATTCGCTTAGAAGTAGTCACCTTTTTTTCTTGAACTCGAGAATATCTTCAATTAGGGCGAAGTTCTTGTACAAGTTGTTAGTTGATAAATAGACTTTTATTATTTATTTCAGAAAATTAAGTTAAGTGTGCAGTCTGACCTGCCGTAGAATACTAAAACATAATTTTGTTAAGAGTGATGCATTGAAATAAACAAAATTCAAACGTTAAATATGATTCAGTAAATTTTTTACTTTGAAATGAGTTTATAATATAAACGTTGCCATCATTTTTGTTTTAAGTACCAGTTGGATTTATTCATTTATGTTTCAATTGATTTCATTCTCATAATATTGAATTCATTCCGAAACTCAAAATTCAATTTTTTTCCGTGTAACGTTCTCTCGAACTATTATTTAAATTTATACTATTGTTCCAATTTATTTGACCTTGTATCGTATTTGGTATCGCTCCATATTATATAAAATTCTCTGAATTAGTACCTTATAATGTCTGATATTCATTTTATTGTGCATGGACATTCTACTTATTTATTTTAACGTTATTCATCGAATTAGAATTGAAATAATAGACATTTTTACAAATTTGAATCTTCTTTCAAAAATAAAAAATATATTTAACGTAATAGACAAAAATGACTGTTACCACATTGCAATTAAAAAGTGTTTCTGCAGGAAAAAGTGAATTGAAATCCGAGAACCCATTTATCATTCGTTAATTTACCTTACGCTGAGTACGTTTTTATTTTCCTGTGCTGCTTTGTCTCGTGTTGACGGTATATATATTTTACCCTCTGAAAAGAGGCGCTTCCTATAAAGTTCCCACAGTTTGAAATGATTGAATGGTATTTTTTCTTTAAGCCAGTAGATTGTCATGCTTTTTCATCCGTAACGCTACAAATTGTAAAGGCACCCTTTACGATCGTAAAACATTTTGACATGCACTGCGCTTGGTTTCAAAAACAGTGAGGCACTGAGACGGAATTTTTTAAATTTTAACAAAGTATGATTTTTGCAAAGTCTGCTTCATTCAAAATCATGATGTACCAGGGTACTTTGTTGCCGTTTATTTAATTCCAGTTGTCGTAGTATAGAAATTCTTGCCAATGCAGAGGATAGAATTTTATTCAAAGCAACTTTTACTCGCTTAAATTAAAGCACAGTCTGTGCAGGGATAATTTGTAATTTGATATATAACACGTTACGATATTTCGGCGAGCTTCGCTTCTCATTTCAATTTGTTAACACCTGCGTCCAGAACGTAATGAGTAGAAATAGCTTTTCAGATCAATTAGTCGGAGATGTAACATTAATTAATTTCCTTCAATTAACAGACCTCATTTCGTTTTTTCAGATCAATTAGTTTGGAATATAATAATTTTTAATTAATTCATTTCAATGCACAATTGCACATGAATTTCGCTCGAGTTCCACTCTATGCAAGCTATAAAAAATGGAGATAAAATTTCGTTGTATACTTTTCTTTTTGCTTTAGAAACTTGTGGGTATTGATATATTATAAGTGATGTCATTGATAAAACTTTAAATATTTTAAAAAATTTTACGAAGTTTTGTAATAAGTAATAAGTTAATGAATACGATGATGGGATGTAAAAATCGTTGTGCCTCAAGGTACACAGAATTCCATCCCAGGGTATCAAAGTATCTCTGTATATGCCATCGTACATCACCCGGAATGGACCTCATGGGTGTACGTCCCAATACCATAAAATAATGTGTCTGACGGTAGATAGTCATTACAACTAACGAATGAAAAAAACATTAAAATCTTTGTTTGAAATTTGCACAATAAAATGGTACTTTAGAACTTGAATTTATATTTCTCAAATATTAAAAATGTTCGGTCTATTGAATTTTTTTACTCAAAAACCTTATGTCAATAAGCGATTTTGATCATAATGTCATTTTATGCAGTCATGAATTATTGAACAATCTTAACAGCGCGCGAGAAATATGTTTCACAGGTAAAATTGAGGTAATAAACTGAAACAGCCGAACGTAATGTTCCTAATACTGCTGCATTTATTATTCTGCAGCTAAAAATTTTGTTAGAATAGTTCATTTAAAGATTTACTATCCAAACAGGTTTTACTCTTCATGAAAACACATAAATTAATGCTTCGAATTAAAAAAACGGATTGAACCCAGGCGGAAAAATTATGCATGGCGACAAAAATTATGTATAATTTTCATTTGTTTTATAGAAATAACGTATATAAAAGAAATGAAAATTATACATAATTTTTTCCACTATGTATAATTTTTCTGCCTAGGAAAGTGTCATAAATTTTTGTTCCATAGCATATTTGGCATGCATTACTTGTTTCAAATTGAATTTCACTCGACTGTGTTATTTCCAAATCACTAAATTGAGTGAAGTGAGACAAACGAAGCATACGTTTCAATCTTTCAATGTTTGTCCCCTGGTAGAGGTAACACGTGTACAACGTATGAACTAATTGACCACGTACACAAAGGCGAGCATTGTTGGTTGGCTGGGTCTCCAGTTATCCTGGGTACAAAGACAGAACGCTTAAGACCAACGGACCATAGATTTCGGGAACAATGACAAGGCGCGAGATACGATGACTATATTCACTTCGACAGATTGACGTCCATTCTGCTAATAGCTGGGGTCTTTAATGGCATTGTAGCAAAACTTGTAACCAATAATTGTTATTTAAATACGTCTTTTTCAATTTCTTTCAACCCTGAACGGAAAAAATTTTGGTACACCAGACGCACCACCTACGGGGCAACTGCTATCCCTGAATTTGGTAAGGTTTCTGCCCCAAAACTGAGGCACCAGTCACTCTTTAGCAGCACTTTCGCGCTAAAAAATTTTTTCAGTGTGGGCCTTAAGCTTTTTAATTTTTTGAGGCGTTACATTTTCCACAACGTTAAACTTTTTACAATCTTTTCTGACAGAAAATAAAGATTGACAAATAAAAATATCATTTCAAGGGCCATAGTGACAAAGAAATCAGAGATAAAACTGTGTTACGGTTACATTTGCTCTGTATTCAATAACTTTTCATGAAATGTGATCTATTACGAATTCGATACATGCGAAATGTGAAATGCCTTCGATATTCTTTGCTTTTCTGTGATATTATATATTCTTTTTAGGAGGAGAGAAATTCTAGAAAGCAGTTTGTATTACGAAAGACTGTCTCAGGATTTACATAATCTTCACAACGTATCCTTTGGAACACTAACAAGTTCAGGCTTTAAAAATCTGCTCAAATATGTATAGAAAATACTTTACCATTTCAAGAGAAATTGAATATGCAATATACACATAATTTATAAATAAGTAATTAGAACACGATTTCACATGATTTGACTTTTTCGAAGTGATTTTAAAAATATATGTCTGCAAATAAAAATTGCTACTAGAATCTTCCAAGATTATTTTCGGAATTAATTTCACTCTAAATCTTTCGATTGCGTGCTAGTGACTCATCAGAAGCAAAAAATAAGAGCCTTGTAGTCGGATAAGTTGTGCTAGGAATCTTACGATTACGAAATTTTATTTTATAAGCGTAATTGTTTAGAAAATATATACTTAGAAAAGGACTTATTTTTTATTTTTAAAGACACTTTTATTATATTTAAAGTGTGATCTAAACAAAGTCGAATGTTTTTAAAATTATTTCATCTACCTTTTTTAAAAAGCATAGGTAATTTAGAGAGAAAATCCATTAAGAAAGATGATTTTATAACTGAGCAAATAACCATCCTCTGCTGAGAGGATCAAAATAAATATTTTACCACACTTTGTTAATTAAAAGCATCAAGAATTAATTTATAAATAATAAATATTGTTTTGAACTTACGAAAAAGAAGGTTCTATCATTCACTGTGATTTTAAAATATTTTAAATTAGTTCAGGGATTACAGTCAGTCCTCTATTCTCATTTTCCCCCTATCTTCCCCCTTCTACCCATTTCCCCCCTATTTCTCTCAAGATCTCCTAAAATCTCTATTTTTAAGGTTTCCCCCTTTTCCTCTTTTAGAAGATTCTGGAGGAATCAGGAAATCTCTGAAAGATTCTAAAACATTATAAAAAATCTTGAAGATTCTAGAAGATTTTGAATAATTTTAGGAGATTTAACGAACCTATAAGTACATAGAAAATTATAAATATTCTAGAAAATTCTATAAGATTGTCGACAAATGCAGAAAATTTCATGAAGGATTTTAAAAGGTTCTGAAAGTCTAGTTTGTGGAGTATTTTATTGGATTCTAGACAGGGGCGTAAAACTTTTAAGAATTTTTTAAGATTCTGGAGAATTTTAGCATACTCATTTCGGGAACTTGATTCAACATAATTTTATTTGTTAATGAAATATGAGTTTTCTTATAAAAATTTTGTATTTATTAACTTTTGTTGACTTTCTTGGGATTTTGAAAAGAAACAAATTTTCCCCCTTTTCCCCTTTTTTTGAAAAAGAAATCCACTATTTTCCCTAAAATTGAACTACTGAACCGCTATGATCTCTGTTAGGTTAAATATTTTACAATATTTTCCTAACTTATATTGCACAATAAAAAAGAATACTTAAAGTTGTTACAACTTAAAATGGTTTGGATTAAATTCAGCAAAATTTGTCTTAATTTAAGCAATTTTGATCTAAATTTAATCCCATTGCTTAAAGTAAGACAAATGTTACTGAATATATTCCAAACTATTTTAAGGTGTACATAACAATTTTAAGTATTCTTTTTCACTGTGTGGTTTTTTAAAATTAGGCTAGAATAAAATTGTTTTCTTTAGATTAATAGAAAATTCATTGTAACAGATATCTTGTTCATTATAAGAAAATTCATTTCTAAAGAAATTTGATGAATAGAATAGAATATAATTTTATCATGATGATGATAATTCAATGGATAGCGATGAAAATGAAGGGGTACGTTTATACCTTAAACCTTATGGAATTATGATTTAAATTTATTACATAATATTATAATATTGATTACGCTACTTGCGTAAAACGTAAAAATTCAATTCAATCAGATTTTCGAGTTACTTTTTTTTGTTATTTCCCTCAATTTTATTTATTTATAATAGATATACTTTTAGAATTGAATCTTTAATCCCTGGGACATTTGTAATGTATCCTTTAATTTTGCATTGAATTTTAAATCATGTTTATCTCAGGGAAATAGTTTTGCTGCACGGGACTATTATTAAAATTATCGGAAGTTTCGTAACCGAAGAAAAGTAGGTAGTCTGATAAATTATGTGGGTTTGTGTTATGACAGTAAGAGTCACCAACCGGAAAATAAACTTTTCTCTGAGTGACAACTCGAGTCGAAATTTAGGCTCTACTTTCAATCTGTAAGTGCTTTCCGTGTACATTGGTGCTTCAGGCCCTACATTTAATAATAATAATAATAATAATAACAATGATAATAATGTTTATGATGTTTCAAACTTTTGGTTAAGGGAGGAAGAACTCTTTTCGGAGACGGAAGGATTTGTCATTGCCATCCAGGACAGGATAATCAAGACCAGGAATTACCAAAAATACATCCTCAATATGACGGCAGCTATTGACAGATGCCGCCTTTGTGGAGATCCCAATGAGAGCATCGAGCACATCATTAATGGCTGTACGATGCTTGCCTCGTAAGAATACACGCGCAGACATAATAATGTTGCTGAGATCATTCACCAACAAATTGCCCTGAACACTGGTTTATTGGAGAGATTTGAGTCTTACTACAAATATAGCCCAGTTAAAGTACTAGAGAACGAATACTATCTCCTTTACTGGGAAAGGACTATTCTGACTGACCACCTAGTCAGACACAATCGTCCACATGTCCTCTGGTTAGATAAACGTGCTTAAGCATTCCCCTTAACAATAACATTAGGCTCCGATATACTGAAAAGATCCAGAAATATTCGGAGCTGAAGCAGGAGATCCTGACCGTGTGGAGGGTGAACAAGGTCACCATCCATCCGGTCGTGATCTCCTCCACTGAGAACGTTCATGCGAGGTGCGTACAAATCTTGGAAGAGCCGGGAGCTCGAAATTCGCTGTATCTAATTCAGAAGGCAGTATTGCTTCAACCTCGACAAGAGGTACTCTCTAAACCTGAATTAGTAGTTTTCTACTAATGAAATAGTGCCGAATCGTTTACCAATTGCTTTACTAAGCATTTCTACTAATTTTTAGTAGAAAACTACTAATTCACGTAGTAAGGGTTACTAATTTATTTAGTAAGCCTTA
>JBAGKK010495100.1:0-15367 GCA_037177015.1 Euceroptres primus
GGGTATAGTTAAAAAAGAAAATTATTACTTCACAATTTTGAAAGGATCGAAAAGTGATGTTTCAATAGTGAAAAATAGGAGGCAAAAGTGTGAGAAAAGCATTAAATTGATTTGGATTTGAGTTTATGGACTGTAAAATTAATTATGCACGTCGAGTATTTTCGAGAAAAAAAATTAATTTGCTTGAAACATGATCGAAAAAGTTAAAAATTGATGGCAATCGAGAATCTAGTTTTTTATCGAGACGATCGAGACAAGAATTCTCGTCTAATTTTTTTTATTATGGACTCTTGATCTGCATGAACTTTTGTACTTATCTAGACATGTTTCGGGCAAGTTTTGATTTCATCTTGAATGTGCTCGACGTGCATCACTGTGCAAAATAAAGAAATAAATAAGGTAAAATCTAAAGAAGCTCTTGAATGCGGAAATCAATAAATAAAAGTCAGTTCGCAAAATAAAGAGATCCACTTAATTCAAAAACCAAATTTGGGTCGGTTTTGGCAAGTTTCCTTTTATTCTGTTTCACTTGCTGAAGCCTACCCGTCAACAGGGTAGGTTGAGTCTTCCGGTTCACAAACACATGAGGCCTAAACTTGTACATCTCGTGAACGTAATTCAAGCGTAACCAATAGAGAGAAAGAAGAAGATGTAAAGAGAGATGGAAGAAGTGGAAAATGGAGACGGAAGAAGAGAGGGAGCGAGATGGAAGAAGTGGAAAATGGAGATGGAAAAAGAGAAGAAGCGAGATGGAAGAAGTGGAAAATGGAGTTGGAAGAGGAGAAAGGTAGAAAGTGAGAAAGTGAGAAAGAGAGAACGGGGTAGAGAAAAAGAGAAGAAGAGAGCCATAGGCTTGATCAGTAGTACTACAGCTGGATCTAATAATACGTTGATGGCCTCGTGTTTCCAGGGTTTGGACCAGCCTTAGCAAAAACATCACTCGAGAGTAACGAGACGACAACGGGATTCCGAGTTATGTGCTTGAGAGCGAAGACATGCGGCAGGCGCCGATCGTACTTCACCGGATGATCGAGAATCTATTTGCGTTCGCACAGACTTCTCGGTACATTTAATTCCTCTTCCACGATGACGCCGAACAACGAAGCTTCATGATGAGCCGATGATGTGATTCGCGTTAATTCATTTGTCGGATCGCCTAATGTCTACTAAAACTTTTCGCACCATGTGCAATAGTGTTCATGCTTGTCTTCACTTCCTAAAAAGACAAACAGGAGTATTTTATTTGATTTAAACTTTTATCTCATAGATGAACTTAACATATTACATGCAGAAAATATACAATTCATACTACACGGAAAAAAAGTGGGACTACTAGTTGAAGGGTGGCAGTACAAAACTAGATAACCAACATTTTTGTCGAAAATGGGCTTTTTGCAAAAAAAGTTCTTAAAAAATTAAATACACGTTGCGTTAAAAGGATTTCTTCGAAATCTCATTTTTATCCCGTTAGTGACCACTTCGCCATAAGGTTACCGAAAGTTTTTTAAAAATATTTTTTACAATTTTAATCAAAAAATTCTGAGAAAATTTGACAAGCATAAATGCATCTCAAAGAAGGTTTTCCAGACAGAAATTAATTTTCAATTTTTTTTTTAGATGCGAAAATTGAAAAGTTGCATTTCTCCAAACTGTAGTTTTCTAAAGAAATTTGATATTAATTAATAAAATTGATAACTTGAAATAATCAAGCTTTATTGATAAAAAAAATATAATTTTATTTTTTTATCGGACTTTCAGCGAAAAATTGTTTGTCTCAGTGCGACACCGTCACAATAAATCTTGATTTTCTCGGAACAGAATAATTTTTTAGTATCAATAATTTTTTCTTCTCATTCACCATCCCCATATCTTGGATGCAAGTTTTTATTTGTATAAAATATTGGAAATTCGATTTTTAATCGCTATTCGAAGTCGATTTTTAAAACATATGAAATTCTACCCACAACATTCTCAGTCGTTTACTCGGAATCGTCCAACTTTTTTACAACAAACTTTGTTTACTCGAATTCAGCAACTCAATATCTCGGGAGCAAGTTTTTATTTTTCTGTTTAAACTGAAAATTGAATTTTTTATTGCAATCCGCAGCCGACCATGCTCCAATTTTTGGTTAGTGTCACTTCGAAATTGTCAACTTCCACATCTATTTCCTCAAAACTGGATAAATTTTTCTGATAAAACTTTCTCGGTCACATTTCAGCAATACTTTAGCTCGGGAGCGGACTTTTGATTTATCTTCAAAAGGTGATTTCGATTTTACACAATGTTTTTTCTCTCTCTTGAAAAATTCACATTTTGTTGGTTATCTAGTTTTGGACTGCCACTCTTCTGTTAATACTAGTAAAATTAACTAAAAAAAGTAGTTATATCAAATATAAATTTCAGTTAAATCAACTAGAAGTTAGACACATTAGGGACCAAATGGACACTTTTTTAATAACTTTTTCAACAGTTTTATTCACTATGAAATCGGACCTTTAAAAAATCGAGATTAGTAATTTCTAACGTAAAATTATCTGAACTTTCGATTCTTGCAGTCAAAATTTTGAAAAATGCATATTAAAAAAGTTATATTTGTTTATTTAACAAGAAACACAAAATTTTGCATGAAAATTTTTTTGTATTTCATATTTTTGCATCGAAACCGTAAGTGGATTTCTTCAATTACTAAATTTTTCGTGTCATTGGACCCTTATCTTTAAATTCTAAGGGTAGGTTTTTTAAAATTCAAGATGTCAGCATCCAATAGGGCGGCTAAAAACAAAATTTTTTTTATTTCGATATTTTTGAATAAAACAATTTGTCTATGATGAATGTTTATGAAAATTTGTATATAGGAGTTTTTTGGGTCGCTGATCATGAATCTCTTATCAAATTTTCAAAATTCAAGATGGGGGATCCAATATGGCTGCCGAAATTTTTCAAAATTCTTCAATTTTTATGAAAATTTATATACAAGGACTTTTGGGTCGCTGATTATAAATCTGTTATCAGATTTTCCAAATTGATTTCCAAATTTCCAAATTCCAAAAATATACAAGGGTTTTTGGGTCGCTGATTATGAATCTATTATCAGATTTTCCAAATTCAAGATAGCGGATTCAATATGGGCACCGAAAATTTTCTAAATTCTCCAATTTCTGTAAAAATTTGTATATAGAGGGTTTTTGGGTCGCTGATCATGAATCTGTTATCAGATTTTTTAAATTCAAGATGGCGTATCCAATATGGCTGCCGAAATTTTTTAAAACTGAATTTGTTTACATTTTATGATGTTTTTTAACCGTAAAATCACGTTGCCCAGCTCTCACCACGTGGAGGTAAACGAAATATAGAGAACTAGAACCCCTATTCCACTCAAGTTTTCAAAATGGACCCAGGGGTGGTTTCAGAAAGAATTTCCAGATAAATGTCAAAAATGACAATTTTTAAAGTATCAAAGTCCCGGAAAAAGTTTTAATTGCGATTCTGACTATTCAGATCACATCTACCAACCCTCCTGAGGTATTACTATTACCCTCAAGTTTTTCAAATGGACCTAGGGGTGGTTTCAAAAAGAATATTCAGAAAAATGTCAAAAATGACAACTTTCAAAGTATGCAAGTCCCCAAAAAATTTTTAATTGCATTTTTGACTATTGGGATCACATCCGGCAACCCTCCTGAGGCACCTCTATTATCCACAAGTTTTGAAATTAAACCTAGGGGTGGTTTCAAAAAGAATTTTCAGAGAAATGTCAAAAATGACAATTTTCAAAGTATCAAATTTCCCAAAAAATTTTTATCTGCATTTCTGAATTTTTGATATTTATCTGAAAATTCGTTTTGAAACCACCCCTAGGTTTAGTTTCAAAACTTGAGGATAATAGGGGTGAAGCAGGAGGGTTGCCGGATGTGATCTGAATAGTCAGAAATGTAATAAAAAATTTTTTCGGGACTTTGATGCTTTGAAAATTGTCGTTTTTGACATTTATCTGGAAATTCTTTTTGAAACCGCCCCTAGGTCCATTTTGAAAACTTGAGTATAATAGGCTATATAATGAGTATAATGGGTTCTAGTTCTCTATATTTCGTTTACCTCCACGTGGTGAGAGCTAGGCAACGTGATTTTACAGCTAAAAAACATCATAAAAAGTAAACAAATTTAGTTTAAAAAAATTTCGGTAGCCATATTGGAGCCGCCATCTTGAATTTCAAAAATCTGATAACAGATTCATAATCAGCGACCCAAAAACCCTCTATATACAAATTTTTTATAGAAATTGGAGAATTTAGAAAATTTTCGGTAGCCATATTGGATCCGCTATCTTGAAGTTGAAAAATTTGATAACAGATTCATGATTAGCGACCCAAAAATCCCTATATATAAATTTCATAAAAATTGAAGAATTTTGAAAAAACTTCGTCAGCCATATTTGATCCGCCATCTTGAATTTCGAAAATCTGATAAGAGATTCATGATCAGCGACCCAAAAAGCTCCTATATACAAATTTTCATAAACATTTATCATAGACAAATTGTTTTATTCAAAAATATCGAAATAAGAAAAAAATTTTGGTTTTAAGCCGCCATATTGGATGCTGCCATTTTGAATTTTAAAACACCTACCCTTACAATTTGAAGATAAGGGTCCAATGATGCGAAAAATGTACTAATTGAAGAAATCCACTTACGGTTTCGATGCGAAAATATGAAATGCAAAAAAATTTTCATGCAAAATTTCGTGTTTTTTGTGAAATAAACAAATATAACTTTTTTAATATATATTTTTTAAAAATTCTGACTGCAGGAATCGAATTTTAGTTAATTTAACCAGAAAAACTAGTAATCCATCTAGCCAACCAATGAACTAGTTAATTTTCTAGTTTTTTTTCGGTGTACATGCTATAAAAATTGTAGTGTCGTGATATCAATTAAATTTTTATTTCATTTGCACTAAATCCTGAGTATCATTTTTTGATTCAGTAGTAAATCATTTAAATGCAGCATCTTGATCCGATGCTGATGGATCATTTGAAAACAGTTGAAATTTACATTAGAAAAAATATGAATTTAGTCGTAATTTTTATGCAGTAGTCATATAGACTTCAACTAGAGGTGTGCATTTCGTCAATGCGATTTTTCAATACAAATTGTAAGTAACTCAATGCAAATTTTCGATGTAAATTGTATCTTTTTCGGCCACGATTAGGACATTGAATTTTTCGAAATTGAGTTTAATTTAAGAAGAAATTGAAGCTTCTAGGCTTTCTTCGAATGCAAGATTATTTGAAATCGAAATTATTCAGTTGGTTTTGAAATTCGAATTTCATTTCAGATGGATTTAATTTCCAAATCAACTGAATAATTCCGATTTCGAGAAATCTTGCATTCGAAGAGAGCTTAGAATCTTAATTTTTTCTTGAATTAAACTCAATTTCAAAAAATTCAATGTTCTAAACCTGGCCTAAAAGGTACCGATTTGCATTGAAAATTCGAACTGATGAACAGCACACCTCTAAATTTCAATTGTTTTTCAAATGAACCATCGGATCAAAACGTTGATATTTGTTTGGCTTTAATGCATGTTGATATTTTTTTGGATTTATTGTATAATGGAAATTCAATTTTTTCCTCATCTTCATCAAGGTAAAGTAATGAAGTTGTTTTATCTTCTTTTCTTACTGTTAGCCGTTTTCAATTGGGTCAAAATATGGAATCTGGAATATCAAAAGTTGATCGAGGGTCTTTGGAATTTTATACAAATTGGCAATACTTGAGTGGTAGGTGATCGTAGTTTCTCTGCCAAATGGTTTTAAGAAATTTTCAAAATTCCGAGAGCTATGGCCCTTTAAATTTTGAGGCTCGATTTTTTTCGAAGCGCAATTTCTCCGAGACCGTTCGACCGATTTTGTTCATTTTTTGCAGGGAAAACATAGAATTTATAAGTGCTTGAAACAAACTAAAAACTGAAAAAGATTTCAAAAAATTTAAACAAAAAAAACTTTAAAAATTGTTAAATTCAACTTTTCGGCCAGTCGCACCCCAACGATTTTAATTAAATACAAATATTTGGATTTGTTATTATTTTTTGCAATGATTAAAAAAAAGAAATTGATGGGGAGTCTGAAACTTTTGGAGATAAAAATTTTTTAGTGTCGCCCTGTGGGCTTTACAAGGCGTGAACTGCTGACATGTAGGCCGTTGGTTGGATTTAAATTATTGACATGTAGACCGTTGAGTGGATTCAAATTATTTTTATAGATATAATATTGAATTTTGTAATATTTTCAAAAAAAATTGAATTGAAAAAAATTTTCAAAATCAAACTAAAAAAATGCAAAAAAAATTTTGGATTCAGTTTTTGATACAAAAGCACTCCTTATTTTTAATATTTATTACGATATTAGACTTTCTCATAGTTTTACGTGACGAATAAGAAAAATGATGTGCGACCTAAAAATCGCGAAAATAATGGATTTTGAGTGGTAGCGTGCGCTGCAATCTATGCCCTCAAATCCATTATCTCCGCGAGTTTTGGGTCCATTATCTATTTTTTATTAATCGACAAGCAAAATTATAAGGAAGTCGAATACCGCATTAAATATTAAAAATAGGGGGTTTGTTGTCCATAATTTTTTTTTATTAACTCAGAAAATAATAAGAAATCCAAATATTTTTATTCAATTAAAATCATATGGGTATGTCTGACCAAAAAATTGAATTAAAATTTTTGTTGAGTTTTTTTGTGTCAAATTTTTGAAAAATTTTGTGCATTTTTATTTTCTTTCAAACACTTAGAAATTCTATTTTACGCATCTCTAAAAAATGAATAAAATAGGTAGAACGGTCTTGGAGATATTGCGTTTTGAGAAAAGTCGAGCCTCAAAATTCAGCCCCCGGAATTGAAAAAATTTTTTGATAACCAGTTGGTGCAGAAACTTTCTTCAACTAAAACCAAAGTTTCGCCAATTAGCATAAAAATTTAAAGATCTTTGACCAACTTCTGATATTCTTGAGAAATTTCGACCCAATTCGATTTTTTCATTATCCTCATCAGGTAGAAGGATAAGGAAGAAGATTTTGAAGCTTTCTTATTTTCTGCTTTATTTCTACATCCACTGTTAGAAAAAACTTTAATTATTTTAGTTGAAGTTTTATTTAATTCCTGTAACTGAATTAATTTTTAAATGAATTTTCAATCAAAATGTATGAATTTTTAACTAAAATAAATGAATTTTCGACCACAATAAATGAAATTTCAACCATATTAGTAAATGAATTTTCAATTACCAAGGTATCATTTTAATCTGCAGCAAAATAAGAAATCGAAAAACAAAAGACTGTGACAGTAGAATAAATGATCCACTTCAAATCAAAATAATATTGCTGCAGATTAAAATAATATCCTACGATTTACTGTGAAATTCAGAATATCAAAGCGTTGCAGATAAATTTTTTAACAATTAAAAATACATAGGAAAAATATTCATTTGTTTTTGGTTAAAAGTGTTACAGATCAAATTGATCCATTTTTTTGGATAATTTTGGTACCTCCCGATTTACTGTGAATCTTTGACGATCAGCCTCACAAAACAGTCTTTTATTTTTCAACTTGTTTTGCGTAAAACTTTTTGACTGTAAGGGTGAAGAAAAAATTAAAAAATATTAAAAAGATGTACTTACAAATGCATACTTACACACACGAAAAATCAAAATTTGGAGATTAGAACCCGTAATCCAAAAACATGGAAAATCTCTATTTTTTTTGTTATTCTGGCACTTAATTTTTCCTTTAAACCCTTTGAACTTATCCTCCTTCCTTTAATTTTTTCATCCTTTCCAAGCTTATTTGTTACTTTTTGGAAAGTTTCTATTTTTATTTTCAAAGCAATTATATATGGACATATATGCCTCTGATTTAAAATATGTGAAAAACAAGATATAACAATTTGAAAAAAAATATTAATCGTACTAACATATATTATAAAAAAATCTTTATTTAGCGAAACGCCTTAAGTAAGGCAACTTAGTAGTACACTTGTGTATAGCCGACTAGTCGATCAATAGGCTTCATAACAATAACGTCAACAATATTTTTAAAAAATAACTAGATGATGTAATTAAACTGTTATGTTTTTATTTTTGTAACGGCTTGATCAATAATGAAAAATATCCACATTTTTAGGTTCCAGATATTTGATAAGCGTCTGCTTGTTACAATTTAACATTTACTGGTCAGGAGCATCGTTAAAAATGCCAGTAAACTTAACAAAATAAACAACTATTGCAAAAATGACAAATTTTCAGTTTTTGGAAAAAGTGAAAAATCAATGAGGGCTTTTTCAATAATGAAATATAAATTGATAATAAATTATATAAAGGTTTGTTTTCCCTTGATCAATAATTACATCATTATTAGAGAATTGATTTCATAAGGATAAAAATAATCAAACTTCTAGTTTGCTTAAAAAATAATTGAGACTGCAGCCTTTAAAAAAATCATTCAGTTGATATTTATACTTTGAATCGTTCACCATTTTTTCAAATCCCTGAAATAGTTCCAATTTTATCGCTTTTAATAGGAATAATAAATAAAAATATCATGTGTCTAAAGGCGATCGATGCCCCTAGATCAATTTTGCAAGGGCACCTTGCTTACGTTTGAGTAAATTGAAGCAGACCAAATTAATCAAATTGGTACCTCCTTAATATTTAAAAAAAATATGTGCAAAAATTATCTCAAATTTTCTATTTGCAATTAAAAGCGACAAGTAAATCCTGGTTAATTAAACTTACATAAATTTGATTATTTTTTCTGTTTAGTATACTACATAAATTTTAATTGTTTTTGGCCTTTTACGGCCATTAATACAAATTTTATTTCACCAGAGAGTCAATTTATGCAGATATCTGCTATATCGACCTCTGATGAAAATTTTTTTCATAAACTAATTTTTAAAACGCGAAAAAACTTACTTCACCACCTCGATGTATTTCATCAAAACTGAGTTTAAAAAGTTCCAAATGATCTACAACAAAAATGAACCATCACCTGATTTGTTTCAAAATGAACCAAAAACACGGTTCAATTTGAACCAATATCAGATTCATTTCGAACCAAATCAAGGTCTTATGATATTTTATTTTTCTTGCAGATCATTTTCAACTTTTTGCAGATCAACTTAAATCTGATGTTGGTTCATTTTAAACCAAATTAGGCTCTCGTGATGATTCATTTTTATTACAGATCATTTTGAACTTTTTACAGATTATCTTGAACTCACATTTTTTTCTGTTGTCGATTAATATAAGTTTATTGCCATCAACCTATTCCCTTCTTTCTTTATTTATTATAATTCATTTGTTCTTTTTTTTAAAATTCACATCAGTGGAAGTTGCTTGCGCACGTTCGTTTTCAGCCTTATCGGAATAATTCCCTTCAGCTTGGTGCCATTGGGAATTGATTTCCAGTTGCCAAGCAACTGGTTGAGTTCAAGTTGCTACCACGCTACCAACCACCCGGCAGTTAGTATACCGGTTGCGTGGCGCGTGGTGTAAACATGGATTTGCCGGATATCGAAAATATACCGGGTAAAATTGGAATATATTTTTTATTAAAGATTTGTATTTAATTTGAAACTTTGACTTGGAATAATTGTAAGACCTTGAATGAAATTTATAAAAAGCTCAAGGCTTTACTGTTGCACCAAAGCACGCATCACGTAGAAAGTTCTATCACCACCATAGCCATAAAAAGTACAGCAGGTGTCGCTGAAGAGCGGTTAGATTATAGTCACTTAAATGCACGTAGATCATTATTTCACCAATAAATTCCAAAACAGTTCAGTCTTAATGGAAGAATTCAATTAAAAATAAATTTAGAACCTCTATTGCATTTACCTTCTTAGAACCAATTGATGCAAAATGAAAGTTTTGCAGCAAAATTATTCTGTAGGGATTGGTTCTTAGAACCAAGAACTTTCGGGGATTGGTTCTAAAACCAATTGCTGCAAAATGAAAGTTTTGCAGCAAAATTATTCTATAGGCCTCTGATGGTTTTCTGAGCATTCTAATTAGAAAACTGTTATGTTACAAAATTAATTATATCTGCAATAAACTTTGAAAAATAAAAAAATTAACAAAATAGACATTTTGTTATTTGTAAAGATATTTGAAAAAACCGTCAAGTATTTTTCGTGCATCATGTTTGGTTAAATTTAATCTTTCAATACAAAGCGGAAAATCTTATTGTATTTTATAAAATACTACTTTTACCAAAAAAATTTAGGTTTATGGTAGCAAATTTGTTCAGTCCTCTTTTTGGAAACGTTTTTCACTTTCTTTATCCTTTTATATTTTCAAAACCTGACTGTAAATTTATTCTATAACTATAAAAAGTAGGTTAAATAAATAGGTAATTTTTTTACAAAATTTATTTACAATAGAAAAACTTTTATACTATAAACTAAAAAGGTTTATACTAAAAACTTTTAAATACTTTTATGATACAAAAGAGTATCGTGCCATTGCCCTTTTTATAAATAGAACCAAGTACAAACAAAATTCAAAAAGTTTTTTCGAGTACATACATATTAATAATAATGATGCTTAACTAACATCAACATATGCATGTGGAAAGTAATGAAGGTATAATGACTTTGCATGTTGCCGAATCGATCAATTATTCATCCCTTTTCTTCTAATTGTACATTATGGCACTTTCTGGAAAATGAATGTCAGTTTTCATAAATTATATATTATCTATAAATAAATAACTAGTAATAATTTGATTCAAAATATAAATTACAGCAAATCAGCATTTTGTATTTAATTGAAATTAAAATTTCAACTAAAATTAAAGCTTCAACTAAAATTAAAGTTTCAACTGAAATTGAAGTTAAAATATGATTAAAACGTTTATTTTTTTCAGAAACTGGAGCAGTCTTTACAATTGGTCGCAGCAGATTTGCCGACAATGTAGCATCACATTTCTTTATCAGAAAGGATCCAGTGATTTCTGTCACTTGTGGTGATGAACATTCGGCTGTCATTTGTCGTAAGTTTTTTTTATTAATAAATAATATAATAATTAATTTTAATCAAAATTATTTACCACATTTACAAACAATTATTTTTGTATATTTGAAATGAAGGGATATTTTTATGGTGATGGAAATTGGCAGGCTAAATTGTCATCGTAAAGTATTTTTATTGGTAAAGGTAAAGATTGCTTTATTTTTTTACAATATGAGTAATACAGAAATTATCTCCTGTCTCGGGATTTATTTACATACTGACATTTCATATTACACGGAAATCAAGGTTTTCATCTCCAAATATCACATGCAGGGTCTCGTACGTGGAATATCTTATGTAATAAGTCAGTAAACAAGATTCGTAAATCTTCCTTTAGAAATCTATGTTCACTGTTTCAAACGATTTCTATTTTTTTATTTGTAAAGTTGAATCATTTTATTGTTACTACTCGCAATCCTTATTGTCAATAGCTTTCTGCAGTTTTTGAGCTTTTGATCTTTTTTCTAATTTTATTAACTTGCTATGAAAGTTTAAGAATCTGAACTTTCATAGCAAGTTAATTATTAATTCTCAAAAGTATTATTAGTTTTAATGAAACTAAATGAAACTAAATTCGAAATGAATTTTCAGAAACTTTAACAATTAAAAATATTACTTTACTTGTTATACCTTACAAAATTTCTTTGCTAATGATTCAAATAAACATATATTCTTTAAGATTTTTGAGCAATTATAAATAAATTATTTAAAAGTGATTGAAGTAAAAAATTATTTTTTATTTATAATACTTTATATTTATTTTTTATTTTCTTTTCTTTTATTTTTATTGTCTCCAATTTTCAATAATCTGATAGGTTTATCTGAGAGAGTTTCTAGAGAAATTCCTTCTTGTAGTTTCAGTATTTCTGAATAACACTCAGAATAATACTCTATACTTTACCTACTGGTTTATCGATAATCTAAAATGGCAAGGTTCTCGGTATTTTGTTTAGAGAAAAATATTTTCTCACAAGCTCAACTGTTTGTCCCCACATGAGCAAAATGTTCGGGATCGAAGCTGGAATGATTTACACTTGCTGCAGTATGGCATGACGGCAAGTTGTGTCCACACAGAGGTAACCTTTGTCCACCAAATCGATACACGACTTCCAGCGGTCTCGCGCGTATCTGACCATTTTAATCTAGGACGATGAAAAAAATTATAATTTATTTAAATCGCTTTTTAAATTTAGCAACAGCAATCTACTTTTTTTTGTGCGTAATCCATCACACCTTTTTTCAAATCCCTAACAGTTCTCGCAAAATTCCTACATTAATTGATATCATGGGACGATATAGAAAAAAAAACTTTATTTAAAATTCTAAATAGAAAAGAATTTACAATTATCATAGAAAGTAATGAAAGTAAACCATTGATGTGAGAATGCATAAATTAAATTATTGAATTTTAATAAATTTGTAGCTAAAAATTATGATTTACTTGACTGAATTTTTTACGTTAATTTTTTAATCAATCTGACTCTTTGAGAAGTGTGAATTCCTGGTCGAAGAAATATTTTATACAGAGACATTAAGGTCCAGATTTTGGTACTGTTCAGAAAATTAATTTTTCGATTACGAATGATTCTTAGTTAGTTCAAAAAAATCCTTTCAAGTTTTTAAAGATTTTTTTCTTAATTTGAAAAGTTTGATATTAAAATTGTAATGTAAAAAATTATTCTGTACTTATCTGTGACTTCACAGTCTTTTCCCTATTTTCCCATTTTTCTCCCTTTTTAAAAAACCTCCATTATCAAGATTTTTCCCCTTTTTCAAGATATTTTTCGTTATTTAGTTCAGAAGAGAAAGTCCCGTGTCATCGAATCAGTGGTCCCCAGTATTTTAAGCTCAAAATAAAAAGAATCGGTTGGACCCTTTCTGGAAAGACCCAATTTTTATTTTTATTTTTTACAAAGTTTTGCGTATATTTTCATTAAAGTCAAAGAAAAATGGAATTTTATTTGATTAAACTCTTTAATTGTTCATTTTAAAATGAATTAAAGTTATAAATTCTCTGTAAATTAAAAAAGTACGATTTATCTTCAACAGTTCACGAGATTTGACCTTCAAAAATCGGTTTTTAGTTTTAAAAAATATTCCCATTTTAAGTTTTTGTGAAATATCTCTAGTCTTGCGCTTCCTGTAAAAAAAACCCTCTTTATGGAACATTAAGCTTTCTTTGGAATACCTTGTTTTCATTGCACCCTACCGTCAAACGGGGCAACTTCAGACATGTGGGGTAAATTCGGACAACCTTAAATTGATACTTTTAATTACTCAAAATGGTTCCAACTAGAATACGGAATCAGTTTAAGCCTTAACTGGTTTCAGATCCTAATTAAAACCACTTTGAGTAATTTAAGCGATGAATCTAGGACTGTCCGAAATTACCCTAAATGTCCGAAGTTGCCCCGTTTTACGATAAGTGACGATTTGTGAAAAAAGAGCCCCCTCTGAATAATTGATACAGTGTTAACTAAAAAGTAAAAAAAATTAATAAATTAACAATTAATAAGAATTACCTAGGTGGAAAAATTATGCATAATGTACGCATAATGAACTATGGGTAAAAAATTATGCATAAATTATGAATAAAATGTTGCAAGCAAATAACAACTAGTTTTTAACTCTTTCCAACATTTTGATGCCTTCAGATTTATTGAATATGCATAATTTATGTATAATTTTTGGCATAGTTACTACCCATAGTTCATTATGCATAGATGATGCATAATTTTACACCCAGGTGGGAAAATTATACGTCATCTATGCATAATGAACTATGGGTAGTCACTATGCCAAAAATATATTACAAATGTTATTTATTTATGTTCATTATATGATTAATAAAAAGTTATAATTATTTTGTGTTACCGTAGAGTGGGGATATTAGGTACAACTTTGACGTATTTTTTGAGGTTTTTTAAACTTAACGCACAAAAAAAATTTGTTCAGCTTTTTCATTTATACAGACAGTTAGAGGACTCAATTCTGAAGAGAAATCAATCATTTCTAAATTTTTAAATCATTTTCTACTTACTAATTATCATTGCTGAAAAGTTGTACCTTTTTGTGCCGCCGATATTCTAAATAGGTACAACTATTGTTTTTTTATGTTTTAAATAAATAAAACAATTTTTTAATCCTGAAATACTATTTAGAATTATTATTTAACTATTTGAGAATACTTTCTGATGATCAAGTATGAAAAAAAGTTTAATTAATAAATTCAGATTAGTTTGAGATTTATCAGACAGAAAAAAAATAAAACAATAAAACATCAACATTAATGTTAACGAAATATATTTTTAGAGGAATCTATAATTTGTTTAACATCCATCTAAGATTCTAATGTCATATCTAACCATTGAATTTACTGGCCATCCCCAACTGAGCAATTTAACTGATCTATAATCTATAATTTTACTGAAACAAATTTTCTCCTGGAAGCAAAAAAATTAGCTCTATATTAAAATAATAATAATTACAGATAACTTTGTAGAGATGACATTTTCTCTTATAATTGATGTTAAAATCTTCAAAATGCAGCACAAAAACTTGATTCTGTGATCGATTGAGCTGCAAAATCGAAAATAATAGAAACTGAAAAGTGAAATGTAAATGTAAAAGTTTAAAAACAATGCATTCTAATACTTTTCAAGTCAGTCATCCACAATAATTTTCTTAATACAAAAATTAATTTTAATTTTACTTTCTATTAAGAGTACCCCGATTTCTAAAATTTTATAAACTGTAAATGAAGGGTGGCATCACAGAGCTAGATAACCAACAAAATGTAAATTTTTCAGGGGAGCGAAAAAGCATTCTGTAAAATCAAAATCACCATTTAAATATAAAATAAAAGTTCATTCCAGAGCTGAAGTGTTCCTGAATTAAGGTCAAAAAAGTTTGATTAGAAAAAGTTATCCAGTTTCGAGGAAATATATGGGTCTTTGTATTAAGGTCACTTTTGATAGAAGAAACTTTTTTTGCAAAAATATTCTGAAATAGGTTTTTTTGTATCACGCTTATTCATTGGTTCTAGAATAAGCAATTGTTAAAATATTCGAGCTTAAAAATATTTTTTTTCAATTTTTTAAAATAATTTCTTGAAAGAGTTATCGGTTTTGTCTTTTAGAATTTGCATTTATTAACCGATTTCTATAAAAGTGAGTATTCTAAAGTTTCTTGGGTCGTATCCGATTTTATATTCGTATCCGAATTTTATAACAGAATTTCAAAATTCAAGATGGCTAATCCAATATGGCTGCTGAATCCTAAGGTTTTTAG
>JBAGKK010495111.1:0-19981 GCA_037177015.1 Euceroptres primus
TAAAATATGAATTTGAATTAATTGTTGATAGTCTTAAATAAACAGAATTATTGAATTAAAAACGTTAAAAATTAATTAACATATTTTGAATTATGGTTTAATAATTAAAGAAATTAAATCGTTAAAAATTAAATCATTTTCATCTGAAAATACTTAAAATTGTTTGGATTACATTTTAAATCTTCAAACATTGCACGTCAAATTAATAGTATTAATAGTTAGGTTTCTAAGTATTATTTATACATAATATACAAATTAGTAACTATCAGAATTTGCATCATTTTAGAATTATAAAATTGAACAGATATGAACCAATTTAATTTTAAAATCAGGTGAAGAATTTATAATTATCATTAAAAACAATTGAAAAACGTCGGCATCATAACAATTGAAGCTTTGGTAGAAAAAACGTTGTGTCAACACATATTTTGTATCCATGGAGTTCCATATGAGTTTTTTTAAAACTGTTTTTCTATTCCGCGGAAGCGCTGCTATTGAAAATTCGAAAATTGAATTCGCAATGAAATGTCAAAATAGTCGAGGTTCCACTTCCATTTACTTCGCATGTATGTCAATTAACCTCGAAAATGTACATATCTAAATCTAATTTAGAATTTTATGGAATAAAAATAGAAAATTACATTCGCTTGAGAGTGTCGAAAAAAATTTAAAAATTGAATTCGGCAAATTTAAACTAGTTAAAATAAAAATAATTAGGTTAAAAAGATTTCGCTTTTATACAATCTTGAAAACAGGTTTTTAATTCTTAATTTATACATTTTAAATTTATAAATTTGAAGGTCGGTAGTCGTCGAGATTCATTATCCTTTATTCTAAATGTATCAATATTAAGGAAAGTCATGCAGTTTGCAACGATATACTTCGATTGGTCAGAATACGATTTCTCGTGAAGTTTCGAAAATGTTTAATTTCATCTCAAAATCAAGTGTATTACATTGTGGGTAACACCGTTTCCAAACTTGGACCTACGCATTGTAAGAAATAAATACAAATATAATTTCTCGTCTTTTCATTTTAAAAAACAGTTAATTGTTCATGTAATTGTAATTTAAAGATTTATTTTAATTTTCTTTTAAAAATAATCCAAACAGTCTTTTTCAGTACAATTTCTGATAATTATTCATCCCTCATTTATTTATTTTATTGTTTTTAAATATTATTTTTGATATTAACGGCTCTGGATGTTTTACTGCTGGCACTTCAATTTTCTCTAACAACGAAAGCTTCTCCAGCCTCTCTAGTCCTTTTATTCTTTCCTGCGTGCCATTCTAATAAATTTAAGTTTCTTAATTATAAATACTCTGTGTTAATTCATAACCCTTTAAAACTTTTTAATTTTCTTTTTTTACCTCTATTCAAAAGTTCAATTTTAGACTTAGAAAAGTACATTTTCGAAGTATATAATCTCGAATATTTTGACATTTCATTGCGAATTCAATTTTCAAATTTTCGATAGCAACACTTCCGTGGAATAGAAAAATAGTTTTAAAAGAAACTCGTATAGAACTCAATGGATACAAAATATGTGTTAATATAACGTTTTTTTTGTCGAGGCTTCAATTATGGAGCAACGGAAACTGCGAGCGGAAACCGCGAACGGAAACCCATTATGATTACTATTATATATAGAAACCAATCTCAAAAGATAAAATAATAAAAAACAAAAGCATCTCTGCGAACCAACTTTATTCTGCGAACACTTGTAGATTATTATTAGTAATTTCAGAACAAAAGTTGGCACAGTCATTTAGCACCCTAATTCCTATTTGTAGCCAAAAATTGAAAAAAATCTGAGACATGACCCTTAAATTTTTTTGTACAATAATATAATAATTTCCGCCTGTATGCGCAATAAATTTTAAATTAGGATGCATTTAAATTTGCGTCCTAAATTTTGAAAATGCTTATTTTGAATATGCCTATGTTTCTTTGTCCTTTAAAAAGTAATTTCACAAATGTCTCTACGTACAAGGATATAAATATTTAAATAGTCTTACAATCTATAAATATGTAGAGTTTCGCACCTGTAGAACTATAGTAATAAAGTTTTATTGACTCTGAGTTTCCCTTATATACCTATCCTTAAACTGCAACTTCCTCATTGAATGAGGAAGTACGGGGCAATGACTTTAGGGTTACGAACTTGTAATAATTATACTATTGATTTAAGTTGGTTAGAGTCGTTCGAGTGAATAGTGTTTTTCCTAGTTTAAGACCTTAACATTTTTTAGCGATGATAAAAATAATTTTTACTTATCTGAGGATTTAGGAGGGAGACGCCCTTTATAATAGGTGTATATTGGTAGGAGGTACTGGGATTTCGCGGTATTGCGGAAGCGAGATGATTAATAACGGTACAGCGGCACCCTATTGTGTGACGTCATCAGCCGGCCCCTATTTTGACGTATCAGAGAAGCAATAAAACACATTCCCGATCTAACTCGCTCGAGATGTTCTCTCAGTTGCTACGTTCAATATGATGGCAGAATAGGAGCTTCGCTTCCTCGATCGTACCATTTTGACGACATGTAGTTTCGAACAAACGTGTGATCGGCCAAATGCACGTCTGTGATAAAGTCAGCGTCGTGAATAGGAATGATTTATAGCGTCGGATAAGAAACAAATTACACCCCAAATTCACAATACCATGGAACGCGTGCAATGCAGCTGCTACATGCAGAGATTCATTTGCTGCGGATTTAGTAGCGTAAGGAGGATAAGGATTTATTTAACGCTTTTTTTCCACTTGCTTCCTTATAACAGAAGTATTGAGGTTGCATAAATTTTTGAAATCGAACACTTTATACCTGTTTCAACCCTTTCAGCTCTGACTTATTTGTTGAGGAGAAAAGCTATTTTCTGGCGTTTAATCACTATTTTAGGGACTAAAGAAGTAAAAAGCAAACAAATTTATAAAAAATCGAGTTTCTCTGATCATTTGGATTATTTTTCTCAACTAATAAATAGTTTCTGCTTTATAAGTGCCACATAAGATCGAAAATTTAATGAGAAAATATTTGTTCATAATTTAATATGAATAAATAAAAAAGATATTTATGAAAAACCACAACAAATTTACTGGGGCCAAAAGTCCCACTGGTTCCGAAAGGGTTAGAAAGTTTTTTGATGAGTTGATATTCCTTTCACATTCTAGTTTTCACATTCTTACATTCTTATAAAATTCAAATTTTCAATTCTTGAAAATTGAACATTCAAGTTTATTTAGGAAACGACACGAGATAGGAGAAAATGACAAAAGAAACTAGAAAGTTCTGCAAACATTTTGCTTTGATATTTCATAGTATCTCAGACAGTTTTCGAAATGTTTAAAAAATATTTGTTATAAAAATTAAGAAATATTGGAATATTTTATTGAGAAATACTTCAATTCTATCACAATTTTGGATGTTTCCTTTTTAGATGATTTTTCATTTTTAATTTTGCTCACTGAAAAGGAATTAAAAATGTGGTTAAAATTTTTAACCAAATTACTAATTTTATTTTTTATTTAAAAAAATTTTTTTATCTTAGTTTATGGAATAAATTTTTACATTCTGAACTATAGTATTGCATAGACTATATAAATGTTTTTCTTAGAAGGAAAGGGATCGATTATTAGCTAACGTAGGAAGAATCTAAGTCTTACAGGGAATGTGAAGTTTCCACAATACTGAAAAAGATTTTGTATTATTTGCATAGTTTAAAAACTGTAGTTAATTAGTTTATTCATTTAAAAGCAGAAATTCTAATTCCTCTTTGAGAAAGCAAATCATAATTTTTTGCATCCTAGATGAATGGAGATATGTTATATGAGTTAGAAAAGGAAAATTCATACTGGAGGTTTGATGGATATTTGTATTAATTATTAATTACATATAAATATTTTATTTTAAATGAAATAAACTTTCAAGTTCTATATTAAAAATAAAATATGATTCTACATGAAGGTAAAAAATTTAAACTTTCAAGTAAGATATTCAAAATAAAATATGATTCTACATGAAGGTAAAAAATTTAACGTCCAAGAAAAAATTAAAAAATTTCGTGCAACAAAATCTGAACAAATTCAAAAAGGTAAACACAAAAAAAAGAGGAAAGAAAATAGAAATGATTATAGTAAATTCAAAAGTATTATTACTACAAATTATTATAACCCTTTACAATCCCGGTATGTTTTTGGCCGACTTTTTTGTTTTTAGTGTTAGAAACTTTTCATCAATGCTCCAGCTTTCCGGACTGGAGCGGAAAATTCATACCAGTTTCATCATTTTTTTTACTTTTGTTGTTTAAATAAATATCATAGGAAATATGTTGAAAAATAAATATCGTAAGAATAATTGTTTAAACAAAAAATTAAGTTAATATTTCATAAAGACCTCATGTGAAAACATTTTTATCATTTTAATTTAAATATAATTTTTTTATTCATTAACACATTTTTAAGGTAATTGAGACCAGAAAACTGTATAAACTTGTCTAAAACAGTTCAAAGCCACTTTCGGGATTGTAAAGGTTAATACAAAAGTCCTATGTTGTGAAGATGTTTGTAATTAGTAATTTTTAAATTACAGACAGTTGCTTATTTTTTAAGGTTTCTATAAAATGCCGTATGTGAGTTTAATAAACCAAAAATCATCGTTTTTCAGAGAGGATTGTACGTGAAATAAGAAATATAGAATTTTTTAAAACTTTTACTCGTGTATTCTCTTAAAATCCAGTTAACTCTAACCGAAAATAATAGTCGAAAATTCATTTTCGTATCAAAGTTTTTTCCCTACTTTTTTTTACATATCCACTTGTCATTTTTAACTTAGTTACTAGAATACACTGTGTATAATTGAACTCGTTTTTGCATGCTTTACAAAAAAAAAAGAAATAGAAAAACAAAATTAGAAATTTCATTTTGTTAAAAAACATCAAACACGAGCTTTTTTTAAACGCAGAAGCTATTTTTGGAAGGAAATTGGATCATGCACAATCATTTCTCTTTTTTTCATTATTTATAAACAACAACCAAAACACTACTACCTTTAGAATCTGGGAAAATGTTCTATTCAATATATTGATACTGAAAATCTTTTCCAAATGAATAAAACATGTTTAAATAATTTTGGATAGATCTCAATAGCTGCACAGATTCCTAATACAATAATCGTTCTATAAAGAAGTTTAAATGTTGTGCTAAACAATAATTTATCAACGATTCATCAATAAAAATCAATTGAAATTCAAAATAAAAAAAAAATAATGACATCTAAAAGAGAGAGAAAGAAAAAAGAAAGAGTTTGCGTGCCATTTGCGATGTTCATCAACCTAAGTCGGAGTGGATTACCTTGAAGATCGGATGCAAATTCAGAACGGATGGGTTATTTGCGGTAGTACCGATTTTCAAACGTACCGAGTTTTCCGTCGATCACGTAATTCGGTCTCCCGGTTGGTGTTGCTATGTACAGAAAAGAGTAAACTCTGATTGGATTTACGTGTGAGAAAGAGAGAAGGCAAACGGATGCGAGGAGAAAATTGCAGGTGCGACCCACTTTTGTAAAAACGAGGCTGAACGATCTAACGAATCGCCGTTTTACTCTAGCTCCACAATCGCCACCTTTACCGCCCAACCCTTTTCCTCATGCTCGTTACGAATTGCCGCGTACTCGTTATTACAAATTTACATTTCAAGCCCAACTTGCTACCTGATATAGGGGGTGATTCGTTACCGTGTATCGATGAAAAAAGTAGACACGAATAGAACCTGAATTAAACGGATGGTGGTCTTCTATTTAATTATTGCAAGCTAAAGACCGCCTTTATTCTAAATATTCGCTTTTTATTTTCTTCATTCAAATTCAAAAGACTTTTCTAAACTTGTTCTCAATTCTTGACATCTCTAATTTAATAGCAAAGGTTTTAACCAAGCGCCATGTTTCTTAATTCAAGGAATTGTTTTTTTGTCAATTTTCACAAATTATTAATGTTAGTGTCACGTAATTATTTTATAGTTAGTCATATTATTTTTTTATATAAACTGTTGTTAAAAAATGCGATCAGGATATCAAAAAGCAATCATAGTTGATGAAGAAGAACCCAGGGAAAGTGGTCGTATTGTTGCCATTCCCATCAAGGGAAAATTGTTTGTCATACATATACGGTTGATTGGTAGTTTCGTGTGAAATTTCAGCTTGACATACAAATTGTATACATTTTTAAGTGTCAGTCCCATAAATTATCCGATATTTGATGTAAAATTTTTACCACTTATCAAAACCACGATATTTCGATTTTCATTTTAAAAATATCAGTATTATGGTTATAGATTTTTGAAAAAGGGAAAAAATATGCAGAGGACCTGAAGCTTTTTATATTTCTGTTAGTGTGCAAGTCTGCCATAAATTCTCGGTCATTCTCGGTATTTGACAAGTTTCATGCCTAATCGATGTGCGTTTGCAACCACGTAAAGTTCGCGAAATCATAGGGGAAAAACAAATTAAACGTCAGCAGTGAGGTAATCGCGTTGGTGAACAAGAATTGCAAACACAGGAAAAGCAAAAGAAAATGTACAAAATAAGTAGTTTAGCTATTTCTTTGGTCAGATATTCAGTAATATAAATGGAGTTTTGTCAGATAATTTCCCTAAAGAAAGCTTTGAAAGAACAAAAATGATTCCAAAATATCTTCGAGATCGAAAAAAATGTATAAAATATGATTAAATATTAAACTAATTTAATATCAGTAGTATGTTTAGTTTTCAGTCAGCCAACAAGTCAGTTCATAATTAAAATATTGAAACAGAAAAACTGAAATATCTAATTAGTAGAGTGTCACAATTTCGATCAGGCGATCAGTAGTAGAGACACTTTTTGGCCAGACGACTCTTCTAAAGTAGGTAATAATTTTTACAGAGCAGAGAGAACGTATAAAACGAATTACTCTAGAATAATAACAAGGCAGAAGAAAGTTATTTTTAAAAATGAATCGAAAGAGTCAGTGATACACACACTTTTGGCCAGACGATTCCTTTTAAGAATGTTTAATTAAAATTAGAAAGGATTCCAAAGTAATAATTTACACAGCAAAAGAGAACGTACAAAATAAGCAGTTTACCCATTTTGCGATCAGATATTTAGTAGTACAAATGAATTTTTGTCAGTCAATTCCCTAAAGGGGGAACTTTTAAAGAACAGAAATGATTCCAAAATAACCTCGAGGCCGAGAAAAATGTATAAAATGTAAATAGACATAAAATTAATTTAAAATCAGGAGTTCAAACCTATTTGAGTCAGACGATTTCCCTAAACGGAGTTCCTAAAGAACAAAAATGATTCCGTAATAACTTCGAGACCGAGAAAAATGTATAAACTATAATTAAATATAAAATTAATTTAAAATCATTAGTATAAACCAATTTTAGTCAGACAATTTCCTTAAAAGGAGCTTCTAAAGAACATATCTGATTCCGAAATAACTTGGAGGCTTAGCAAAATGCATAAAATATAAATCAAAAATAAATTTAATGAAAAATCAGTAGTATAAACTGATTTTAGTCAGGCAATAAATTTTTTTAAAAGGAGCTTCTAAAGAACAAAAATGATTCTGAAATAACTTGGGGGCTGAGAAAAATGCATAAAATATAAATGAATATAAATTAAATTTAAAATCAGTAGTAAAAATTGATTTTAGTTAGACAGAGAGTTAATTAATAATCAAAATATTGAAACATAAAAACTAAAATACCTAACCAGTAGAATAGCCTAATTATGATCAGAAAAACCATAGTAGAGGCACCTTTTGGTCAGAAAACTCGTAAAAAGTAGGTAATCTAATAAAAAAAACATTTACAATAGATCGAGATTATCATTCCACGTGTTTTTTAAGTTTTAACTATCAACTTTTTGTTTAGAAACGCTAATTTAATAAATGCGATTATCAGCTCAAAAACTAGTTTATAAAATTCGATAGATATTCACCTTTATAGTAAACAATATTCATTAATTTTAAGAATGATTAATTATGACTTAAAACATTAAAATTTGAATCAATTTTTCAATACTTTTTTGTACTAAAAAGTTGGCTTCACCCGAAATGTATCGAATATTCCAGTTTGAAGTTGTTTTGAAACTTTCCATAGGTGTAAATTATATAATTAAGATTAAAAAAAACTGCTATTTAATGTCAAAATGCTGATAGATACTGATAGATACTGCTTCATACTGATAGATAAAGAAAATGAACCAGTTATGACCTATAGTTCTTTAACTAATTTTGTATTCGTTATTCGTGCAAAGTAGATAAATGAATAAAATAGTAAATAAATACAATAAATAAATAACAATAAATTATACTTCAATAATTATTGCAGCAACAATATTTGGTCTTACGGTCAATAATTTAAATTAAAAGAAAAATAAAATATGTTAAAACAGATTTATTGTAGAAAGGTTACTCGATGTTTCGACCAACTGTGGGTTTTTTCAAGAGTCAAATTTAAAATCTAGAATTAAAAATAAAGTTTTTTTAAAAATAAATATAAAGTTTAACAAATTTAAGTCGATAAAGGAACAAGGTTTTACAAAAAACAATTTAAGCATCATACCCGTGTCAAGATAACATGTTAGTGATTTAAAAAATTACTTAAAAGAAGTTTCTTTAAGTCAAAAATAAGACATAATAGTCAAGTGGTTTTTTAGTTTGAGCATCAAAGTCTCTGAGAGGCTCAAATAGTGACGAAAATGTTAAAATTTAAAAAAAAACGATGTTTACGGACGGACGATATAAGACAAAACTGATATTATAGGTTGAACAATTATAATAGTGAGAGAGGGAGAGGTGTAAAGCTATCAATTTAATAAACCTGCGATGAAAAAAGCGCGTCAAAGCTTGGAAAAGAAATAAATTAATGTCAAGTTGATTGATAGAATTAACAATAAAATATAATATGATATTTGATTGACAGAAATAATAATAAAATATAATGCAATAGTTGATTGATAGAAATAATAATAACATATAATATGAAATGTTAATGATACATTAACAAATATGTACATTGACAAATTTAGTTTATGTTCTTTATTTCAGATTGTAAATTAATTGAAGTTTTGATATTTTTATTAATGTAGATAGATTCAATGATTTTTCTTTTAAAATTATTATTTTCTCTAGCTAAAATTTTTATATTATCAAAGTCAAAAAAATGATCGAATTTCTATGAAATCGGCAGGAGATTAAAAAATAGAATTTACGAACATAAAAGAGATTGCAGAATTGGTAATTTGAAAACTGTTTCGTCACAGCATTCATGAAAATTCGATCATTTTTTTGACTTTGATAATATTAAAATTTTAGCTAGGGAAAATAATACTTTTAAAAGAAAAATCATTGGAAAACATTAATAAAATTTCAAAACTTCAGTTAATTAAAAATCTGAAATAAAAAATATAAACTAAATTTATCAATGTATTATGCATTAATATTTCATATGAAAAAAAAAATTATTGAAAAACATTAATAAAATTTCAAAGCTTTAGTTATTTTAAAATTTGAAATAAAGAATATAAACCAAATTTATCAATATATTATGCATTAACATTTCATATTATGTTTGATTATTATTTCTATCAATCAACTATCATATTATATTTCATTATTATTTCTATCAATCAACTATCATATTATATTTTATTATTATTTCTCTCGATCAATTTAACATTATTTATTTCATTTCTAATCTTTGGCGCGCTTTTTTCATCAGAGATTTATTAAATTGTTAACCTTATTAGTACGCCCTCTCTCACTATTATAACTGTTCAACCTACAATATCAGTTCTGTCTTGTATCATCCGTCCGTAAACATCATTATTGAAAATGTTAAAATTTTCGTCACTATTTGCGCCTCTCAAAGTCTTTGATGCTTAAACTAAAAAACTACTTATTTCTGACTTAAAGAAACTTCTTTTAAGTAATTTTTGCAAACACTAACATGTTATCTTGACACGGATATGTTGCTTAAATTGTTTTTTGTAAAACCCTGTTCCTTTGTCGACTTAAATTTGTTAAACTTTATATTCATTTTTAAAAAAATTATTTATTTTCAATTCTACATTTAAAATTTGACTCTTGAAAAAGTGTTGGTGTTGGTCGAAACGTCGAGAACCTTTCTACAATAAATTTGTTTTAACGTATTTTGTTTGTCTTTTAATTTGAATTATTGACCGTAAGATTGAATATTTTTGCTGCAATAATTATTGGAAATTAATAAAGGTTGAAGAAAGAAAAAAAAACTTTGGATCCATTTCATTTATAAATTGTTTTTGATTACTACAATAAATTATACTGTCATTTGAATTGTGCTGATTTTTCATATTTGTGACACCTCTTCAAATGTGATTGAAATTAACTTGAAGTGTGATAGAATTTCTGCTTGAATTGATGTGAGATCTGTGTTGTATTTAATAGTCAGATGTTCTCGATAATAGGTGGCACCGAGTAATAACTATTTTACGACTCTGTAAATGAGTGCCAGAGGTAAGAGAATGGACGAAAGCTTGTTATTGTCCGAGGATGACTTTTAGAGTCTTCTCACAGTCTGCTGTTGGTAGTTTATTAAAACATGGCTCGTAACTGCCAAGGCTATCATTCTCTCGTTAACAACCTCCTTTACACATATATGTAACTACCTCCGTTATACATATATGTATAAAGGAGGAGTCATTCTTCAAATTTCAACTAATAGAGTCTTTAGCTTCAAAATTATAGGTCTATAACTTCATTCTCTATGTGAACTAACTGCACTGAACTCCCTGCGATAAACTATAACTACCCCAGCGCGAAAAAAAAATCTATAAGAAGTAGGGTTCAAAGAGGGAAAAATGAGAGTTTCGTTACAAATTTTAAAAGTCTATTCAACTATATCAACAAAAAGAGAATGTCGTGTATTTTCTGGCCCAATTTTTCTATCTACAACATTCATCACTGGCACAGTAAAAACATTAGATTGCTCGCACAATTCGTCCGACGGTCGTTTGGGCTGGATTGGTTGCTGGAGTTAGTTGTCACTGCAAACAAGTTTTACTGTATATATAGAGGCCACTGTTATTGTTACGAATAATCCTGACCGATGAGTTTCGAGTTTAATAATTCAGAGAAACGGAAGTAAAAATATAAGCCCATGGAATTCTGTGTAAATTTGACGAGGTGAGTATAATTTATTCCAATGCTGTATGAGAAGATGTATTATTTTGTGGAATTTTGGAAGGTTTGCATTTTTCAAGTTCATCGGATGCAAATTACTAACATTTATTGGGATTCCACTTTAAAATTGTTCCAAAGAGTTGGAATTATAAGAGTTGGAGTTGGAGTTCCAAGAGTTATAAGTTTCAAAGAGAAATAACCAGAAATATGTACAAAGATAAATATAGATAAATAGACGTTTATTTCTATAAATTATGGAAATACCTAATGAAAAAAACAATATTTCATGACAGATTATTCCATATCGTTAACGATTTTCTCACAGTGCTTTTGGAATACACAAATTTTCCTTCACAAAGGCATCCTATCAATCAAGCCTCGATCAGGAACGATGAATGCGTACCAATCGACGTTTGCGTTAATTCATACGTGATTGACATATGCATGGCGTTGTTAGGAACGTAATCAATCTAGTAAACAGAATTCGCGTGATGGCGCTAATAATGAGATGCGACGAGCTGGTGCATAACAGAAACGAAATAAAATTTTAGAACAGAACTCGTAATATATTTGATATTACCCCTGGAAAATTTTCTTTTTTTTATTAAATATCTCTGCAAATGTTTACATCGCGACTCTCTGCGCATTTACTTTTGTACGTTCAGAGACTATATACGCGGTCCTAAGTGTTGAGATGAGAGTGCTCGCTCGTCGCTTTAAATCCGGTTCAAACTGGATTTTAATAGCATTGAATTTAAGGCCATCTACCTCCGAGGCCAGCCTTATTTCAAGAGATGAGTGTATTTAATATTTATAAACATATAAATGATTTAAATGTTCAAGTAAAAATTCTTAAGACACATTCAGTCGTCAAATACAGATTTTATAAGAAAAAGTAAAAATAAGAAACTAAAACATTATTGTGGTCTTTCTGTAATAGCACATGTGGGAATAGCTTCAACTTTATGACTGTTTGCATGAGTTATAAATTATACAGCTGCAAGTTTAATCACTGTTTTATGTGTAATATAAACGACAAGGAATTTAGATCGCTGTGTGTTATATACATTGAAATTATTGTTATATAAATTTTATCATAACTCTTTTAAAATATAAATTTATAATTTGTAAAAATATATTTTAATTGATTTTACAGACTGAAAGTCTGTAAAACAACAAGGAAATCTAATTAAATCGGGAAATATTATCTTACCATACAATAATTTGAGTCCATACAATAATTTGAGACCATACAATAATAATTTGAGACCATACAATAATTTGATAAAAATTTTCTCTGAGAAATTGTTCTAAACATTAATAAAACGAAAAATATTCTGAGGTTTATTCAAAAACGCAATTCACGAAATGGTTTTAATATATAAAATGCAATAATTTAAAATCTTGAACTTAAATTAATGTTTTGAGGTATTCCATTCTCATTTCTATTACTTCTTGAAAAACTCAGTGAGTGTAGTTTCGTTGCTAATATAATCAAATTTCACCTTGTTGACATTTTCTCGGATTATTCTAACATGTCGTGGCTTTAAAATCTAGCAGAGATAATACAAGTAATAAACTAACAACCTATGTGGATAATTTCAACTTTGTACTTCCTATATTAAATTCCCTGAACATATAGTAGAAATTTGCAGTTATTCGTGACATTTATACACTCGCAATGGGGAAAGTTTCAGTATCATTCATGCAGCACGACGAAAATAAACCGACGAGTGATTAATAGCAGTAGTAGAAGCACGGTTTGGTCAGACACAGGAATTCGAGAAGCAACCACCACACGGAGCTTATCAAGTGGGTATCTCGTGCGGTCTCGTTTACAAGGAAGGATTCACAAAGTTTCAAAGGCTTTTTTCCCCCTGAAAAAGTATTATTGTTATTTCCTGTAATCGCAAGTGGAATGCTACCTCTTGAGGAAACCGAGTTCGCCAAAAAGCGTAAGGAATCCACAACATTGATAAGGTCGAAGCAGTATAGAATTTTTGAAAATTGTGGAAAGGGGAACGAAACCCAACTAAAATGGCAAAAAGTTTCCTCTGTTTTTATCCAAGTGGTCACTGCTGCTATGTGACGGTCGAGAAAATAGCGACAAATAATGCTTGTCCGCATAACGAGGGTCGCCAGGATTACTTGAAATTCATATACAGTTACACTGCAGTCATTTTGACGTAGAAGCACATTCCTGCGGATTAAGTACATAACTGGAAGTTGCTGCCACACAAAATGTGGTACGAAAATAAAAAAGTATAATACGTACTTTATTAGAAGTATTTACAGCAAAAATTCACTTTTTTTTTGTTTGGATCTCATTTTAAAGTTTAATGATGAAGCTAATTATAGAAAAAGAGTTTGAACCTGAAGGTTGCACCCCTATCGTTACTTTAAGATTAAAATGTTCCTTTTCGAAAAAAATAGAAAATAGGAACTTGTAGTTTATGTAAAAGTTTTAGAATGACGAATTCAGTTCGCTTAATTTACTTGATCCCGGTTGAGTGCTTTTAAATTCGCTTGAAATCACTGGAATTCTTATGAATACACTTGAATCCTTTGGAATTTACTTGAATTCTTTGAAATTCACTTTAATTCTTTAGAATTCATTTGAATTCTTTGGAATTCACTTGAATTCTTTAGGATTCACTTGCATTCTTTGAAATTCACTTCAATTCTTTTAAATTCGCTTGAACTCTTTTGAATTCTACTAAATTCACTTGAAATCTTTTAATTTCATTTGAATTCTTTTAAATTCTTATGAATTATTTTGAATTTTTTTGAATTCTTTTAAATTCTGTTTGAGTCTTTTAAATTCACCTTGAATGCTTTTACAATCACTTTTAGTTCTATTGATTTCCTTTGAATTTCGTTGAAATCTGTTGAATTTGTCATGAATTTTTTTGATTTCTCTGGATTTTGTGAATTTTCTTAAATTATTTTGAATTCCCATGAAGTTTTTTGAATTTCTTTAAATTATTTTGAATTCACCTTGAACTCTTAAAAATTATTCTAAACTTACCTTGAATACTATCTAAATCTGAATTAGTAGTTTTCTACTAATAAAATAGTGCCGAATCGTTTACCAATTGCTTTAGTAAGCATTTCTACTAATTTTTAGTAGAAACCTACAAATTCACTTAGTAAGGCTTACTAAATAAATTAGTAACTCTTATTACGTGAATTAGTAGTTTTCTACTAAAAAATAGTAGAAATGCTTACTAAAGCAATTGGTAAACGATTCGGCTCTATTTCATTAGTAGAAAACTACTAACTCAGATTTAGAGAGTACAAATCAATTTATCCTAAATTGAATAAATTCAGTTCGCTTGAATTCATTTGAACTCTTTTTGATTCTTCGATTTTTTTGAAATATTTGGAATTCCTTTGCATTCTTTTGATTTCTCCTTGAACTCTTTTATATTTACCTTGAACTATTTAAATTTTTCTACATTTACTTGAAGTTTTTTATTTCACTTGAATTCTTTTGGTTTCCTTTAAATTTCGTTAAAATTGGTCGAATTCATTTTAATTTTTTTGAACTCTTCTGAAGTTTTGGAATTCTCTTGAATTATTTGGAATTTTCTTGAACTCTTTTTAACTCCCTTAAATTATTTTGAATTCAGCTTGAACTCTTCTAAATTATTTGAAGACATGAGAATGACAACTCGATAAAGACCATTTGAAGTTGACCCTTAGGTTATTTTAACTATTGCTTGGGGGGGGGGACTTCAAATGGTCTTTAACGAATTGTCATTCTCATGCCTTAATTTGAAATTTTCTTAGAGTAGAAAATTCGAACTCTTTTTATTTCTATTAAATTCGCTTGAAATCATTGGAACTCGAAACTCATTCGAAAATCATTCGGAACTCATTTGCATTCTTTTGGATTTTTTTGAATTATGTTTGGTCTTTAAAATTTACCATAAGATCTTTGATTTTCTTCGAATTCTCATGAATTCTTTTATATCCTTCTGATTTTTTTTTTAATTTGTTGAATTCTTGAATTCAGGTGTATATAAAAATTGCCAGTGGTCAACCCCTCGTCAGTATTTAAACATCTTTCGAGATTTTCTGAATCCATTCTAAGTTACACAGATTAAAAATTAAAATCAGAACTGTACCGAGTAACAAGTGACAAACAAATACATGAAATTCATTCTAATACCTGAAAACTACCATTAATATGAATATCAAGGTAATTTAGTATATGATACCAACATTTCGAATTAAAATATTTCTTCATTTTGAGGGCTGATTTATTTTATATAGGGTAGGTAGTAAGAGTCAAAATCTCTTGTATAGGGTACTTCCACTTCCATGGCTTAATAACTTTCTTTACACTTGAGATTGGTATGCAACATTCAAATTTCAAATTAGGTACTAAGATTTCTAAATTCAGAGGCAGACTTACTTTACAAAGTTTTGGCGGGTGGTAATGGGACTGAAAAATATTTCCGTGTCCTAGTGAAAATTTAATTTGAAAGAGATAAAAAATCAGTACTTCTAAATGTATTAATTAATGTTTTAAAAAAACAATAATCTAAATTTTTTAGAACGTATCCAAAAGTTCTAATGATTTTTGTTTTCAATATGCAGAATGGTATAAAATAATTGAAAATTCGATTACATGATTGTAATAAAATACATTGTCCACAAAGTATATTAATAATAAGTTTTACTAACGTTTCACTGCTTCCTAGAAAAAGTTTTGGTACGGCACGAGAGAAGCAATATATTTTCTTTCAATATATGCAACGCCCCGGTAAAGGAAGCCATTTGGCTAATAATTCTTCCTATCTATCTCGCGTGACTGAAAGATCGAAGCGTGTTCCTTTAGCATTAGTCATTTCCGGTAGAAACTAGGGGCCTTTTGAATTTGGATTCTGACGTTTCCATACGAAATTGTTCGACACGTGATGGCACAGTATCATCGCAACAATGCGTATATGTATACTGATATGACCCCATCGCATTCCAGGTCACGATCGAATATTTGACTTCCATCTCACTTAATATGCGTAGTTCAAAGCTATATTAGGGTGGTTTTATCTCATTGAGGCTTAATTTAAACGTAGTTCATGCTCCAAGCTTGGTATGCATAATTCATAAATGAGTTATGACTTATTATTATGACATATTATGACATCGATCTGACAAATGGATATATAATAGATTAATTTATGTTTATATCTGAATACATCGTATGTTGTTACTTTATTGCTTTATAAATAATGTCTATTACATCAAATTTACATAAAATTATCGATTTATCCATTAATACTCTAGTTTTCTTTTTAGTTAAAAAAAATAAAACATGTCAATTTACAATTCATAATTCAACATTTTTACCTGTGTGATTTCTTTTTTAATGTAATTAATTTGAATTAATACGTATGCAGTATGACTGCAAACCGCGACGTCACATACGAAAATCTGATTTACAGGCTGCGACGAAAGCACGTTTGCCATAAAGGATAATTGTATTTCCTGGAAATGTGATGGTATATGTATATGCCGCACATACACAGCTCGTGTGCAATCCATAGATATATGTATGGCCGCTTTTCAGATACTCTTTAATGAAAGAGGCGGATAGTCTACAACGGTTCGTTTAAGTTGCAAGCCCCAATCCCATCCAAGTCTCTTACTTTTTAATAGGACGAGGTTAAAAAAGTTCAGAATGAAAAAGGTTAAAAGGGAAATCTGAATCATAAAAATATTTTCCATCAGAAGGTTGCAAATGCTTAAATTTAACGCCTAAAAATAATTGGACTAATTGGAAATCTAATGACTATTCTAAAAATACAATAAAGCATGAGTACAAAAGAAGTGAATGGTCTCTTTAGCTGTTTCTTTTTTATGGTTTTAATTAATAACTGAATTACTAAATACGGGGATTTTGTAATTTTCTGAATTAAAAAAATTAGGTGCTGGTTTTTTTTTCCTTTCGGAAAAGGTTAAACATAGTTCTGTTGTTTCGGAGAGATGTTCACAGTAATACGTGGAAACCACACAAAACGTGCTCGAGGCTCAAGCGACCAGAGAAAAGATTAAGGTAATCCCACCTGATGACGCTCATTTCAGAGGTTTCAACTGATTAATGGTTACATTGACCGAATTAGTAGTAAAACCACAAATCTGCGGATGCCTTCTGCGATACTGAATTGACTCTAATTTGATTGATGATTTAATTCCATATGGCTTCCAAGCATGACGACGAAGTTTATTTAATTATCTTAAATTTACGACAACTGATAAAAATAGAAACGCATTTTCATCCCTAGAAATAAACATATTTTCCTAACTAAAAATAAACTCACTTCGTTATTGTTTATCTAAATTTTCAGTCACAACATAGGCTTTAATAGACAATTGTTCTAATTCACTATTCCTCTCTTAATCGTTAGCTTAATTGAGAGGATACCCTTCAGTTTAATAATTAAGTGTTTACCTTCTTTGTTCTCCCTCTAACGTCGTCCTTCATCCTCCCATTCCTACCCACGACTTCCTCCACCTTTTGACTGTATATCTAACCTAATTACACGCCTTCACTGCAAAAATACATCACTGCATTCGTGTACTTTAAAATACATGGAGCATAAAGGAGCAAAAAAGGATGACGTTGAAATTTTCGCTTGAACGAAAGCACAAATTAAAACTCGAGATTATAGAACGGTCTAATATTCTTTTTCCTGTTTCCCAACGTATCTCAGTTTTTTATTCACACCACGAGCGTTAATAAATTATCCTCTTCATTATTAAAATCTATTTTTAAGGTGACGGTCCAACCTCCACACAGACTAGGCGATATTGAGTTGTTAATCGAAAACCATTAACATTATAGATGATTATCTAATTTGAGCATCGTAAAAACGTCAGTCTTTTAATAATCTATTTAACCTCGGAATGAAAAATGGTGTTTCGATGATCCGCAATATTACAATCAATTGATAGCAAGTAATTTAATTAGTTTCCGTTCAATTCGTCTATTTTTATGGTAATAAGTTCAGGAAACGGAGAAGGCCATAAAAAAGTTGTAGAATGGAATATGTACAGAATCGATTTTCAGTAGCAATGATCAATTCTGCAACGTTTGTAGAAAATAGAATGGTAAAGAGAGCATTGAAAATTGCATTTTAAATTCTAACTCTGCAGCCGATAAAGAGAAAACCTGGCGTAAGTGTTCGTTCAATAAAGCATCAATCGATACCAGAAAAAAAACACGTGTACTTTATTCGTAACGTAAAGAGGTATTCAGTATTATATTCTTCTTGGAAAGAAAAAGAAAAATAACTAAATATGTAGTAACATTTAAATTTAAATGAGTAAAATAATTAAAGCAATAAAAACATACAAAAATCTTGCAAATGTTATTGGAATTAATGGCACAATTCTGTGTTAAATAAACCCAAAGATTTTAGTTTCTTCCTATCAAGTATCTTTACTACTAATTTGAAACAAGTCCTGGAATAGCGAGTACCATCTATTTATGTCACTTGCGTGCAATGGTTTCGAATTTTACGCTTCTCTGTAGGTCACATTGATTACAACCACTCACAGTGACCCATATCAGTACGTAAATAGTCGATTGCTTTTAGCTGGAAGCAGAGATCTCGATATGGTACTCGTATGTTTTGCGAAATTTCACAAAAGTGCATGGAAAAGACAAAAACGAAAAAATATGAAAAATATGAAAAATAGGAAAGAGAACAAGAGATTAATGTTTGCTCGTAATCATGGTTATTTAGTATTGAATTTCGACGCCCCTGTTGCCTTTTCACAGGTCATTGAAAAAAAGGAAAAACAAATAGCATTAAAAAAATGTACATGTGAGAGAGAAAAGGTATCCACTTGACGCGGAAAAGTCACAAAAGAGGGAAAGAGAGGAACTTTAGGGAGAGAGAAATTTTCGTTGGAACCAAACACAATGAAATTTTCCTCCCTTCCTCCTCTTACCAAGAAGAAGTTACAATGGACACTGTAGCACTCACATGCGGAACTGCCGCAATAATTCATGCTAATTCTGAAATAGAGATAAAAGCGGAAGGAGAAAAGTTAACGCGTGAGATGAGGTTGCAGAGTAAACAGTGAAAAAGTGAACTTTTGTGCTCCCATAGCGAGGAATGTAAGAGCACTATAAAAACGATGAAAATGCTGGGAAAAAAGAGAAACTTTATGAATAGTCATTTCGCTCAGAAAAAAGGGATTTTCTGTTAATTTTGTGGAAGCGAATTAAGTAATGCAGACATTATTTTTATTTCCGATTTTTATTTTAGGATTTTTCCACCCAGGTGGAAAAATCCTATAGAATTTATGTAGAATGCATTCTATAGAATCCTCACAAGAATTCTACTCAAATTTCTATGGAGACTTCACAAGAATTCGACCAGAATTTTTGTCCAATTTCAATAGAATTTTGTATAGAATTTATGTATTGTCAAATTCTTGTGAGGATTCTATAAAAATTTGACTAGAATTCTTGTGAGGATTCTATAGAAATTTGAGTAAAATTCTTCTGAACACTCTTTAGAAATTTGAGTAGAATTCTTCTGAGGACTCTATAGAAATTTGAGTAAAATTCTTGTGAGGACTCTATAGAAATTAAAATAAAATTCTTCTGAGGACTCCATAGAAATTTGAGTAGAATTCTTGTGAGGATTCTATAGAAATTTGAGTAAAATTCTTCTGAGCACTCTTTAGAAATTTGAGTAGAATTCTTCTGAGGACTCTATAGAAATTTGAGTAAAATTCTTGTGAGGACTCTATA
>JBAGKK010495112.1:0-15363 GCA_037177015.1 Euceroptres primus
TGTTGATGTGAATAAATAATATAAATAATTTGTGAATTGTAAAAGGGGATTAGTGACGCCCCTAGGTCGCTTAGGGTCTTATGACGCCCCGATCCTTCATCGAAACGAAAGGTCTGACTGTCATATATCACTCTGATACAGCTATTCCAAATCTCAGCCTATGTCTCCAAGACATAGAAACTTGTCTCCAAGACATAATTGAAGTCTAGCTCCATCTCAAAAATGAGACATTGAAAAATGTCTTCAATTCAACTTGAGCATGTCTTGATCAAGTCGAAACCAAGTCGAAGAATTTTTACACGGCTCATTAAGAAATGTAAATTCTTAATCAAAGGAATATTTCATACATAGACATTAAGCCCTAGACTTTGGTACTGTTTACAAAATTCATTTTTTGTTAATGAATGGTTCGTCATCGTCCAAATAAATTATGATTTGGCACTATGATCTATATATCTTTTTATCAATTTCTATGTACATATTGTTTATCAAAAAATATCTTCTTTTCAGGTTTTGTCAAAAATGTTTTCCTGGTATCTGCAATATGTAGGGTTGCCATATAGTATGTACATTAATATATTCTAACACAGACATAATACATTTGTATGATGAAGCGCAATATCCTCATGCCTATACACAAAAAAGGTAGTTGAATGAGGATGTCATATATATGCACATTATTATGTACCATTGAGTACTTTTTGAGGTGATTACATTTTTAGAATTGCATAAATTTGTTTGGATTATGTATAAATTATTTTCCGGCTTTTTAGGTTTTGAGTTATATAAAATTAGGTTATAATTTTGTAATAATATTGAATTTGATGAATCGGGCGGGATAAATGTTTAAAGTTTGTGATGATTTGAATTATTGCATTTGAGTAATTTCTTTATTCTTATTTTCTGTTATTTTCTGTTATTCTTATTTTTAGAACATGTGGATTTCATGATCCTGAGGTAAGGGACCGTACTTAAATTACTTAACGCTAATGTGAGGGAGAAGGAAATATGATTTCCGTGCATCTGAGAGAGATAGGAATATACGAAAAGTGTTACGTAATATATGGACGACCCCTAACGTGCAAGTTAGTCTACGACTCAGACGCCCAGCATTGGAAAAGTTATGTATAAAAAAAGCCTCTTTAAGGCACTCTTATCCTTCTCTCTCTGATGAATTTTAAGTGAAATAGAAGATTTGGTCCTTTGGGTTTGCAGTATTGAAGAAAACTCTGTTTATGTCTATGTCAGTTCACGCCGTGACTTTGATGAAGTCACTTATAGTCGTAAGACAGAGAACGAATTTTGAGAGATAGCGCGAATTTATCTGCCCAAAGAGTGGGCTCTCTCTCTCTCTCTCTCTCTCTCTCTCTCTCTCTCTCACCCCATCGCTTTCTTTCTGATTGAAAAATCAAAGAGATATGAAACTACTCTAATTCAGTCATTCAAACGGTTATTTTTTCTGTTCCAGTATCGCTCCCTCTTTCTCATTTACTCACTTCTTCTACTTTGCTGTCACTTTACGTGCCGCTCATCGCAGTACAATAAAGTGCTATTTTACTGCCGCTCCGAGGGCAAAAAAGGGCGCTTATTCTGCCTTTTTAGATAAAAATTAGTTTCATACCTTTTGAGGTGTTAGAAATGATGGGAGTTATGCGGCAGCATAACTCTGAGTCTGAGAAAAGAACATTTTATTTAAAGTGTATGAACTGTATATTTTGAAGATATTCGAAAGAAGTGTACATAACTGTTCTGAATATAATCTGTCCATATAAAACTGAAGGATGAAAAATGCGGAAACTGAAAATGGTGTCAGGCCCCTGGGCCTTTGGTCCACTCGGATATCATAATCTCCTACTCCTAGGGTAGTTTCGAAGTGTCGCAAATAACACGTTGAATCTCCAACATGAGGTTACTAGAGGTATTTTTCAATTTTTTATAGTTGTTACCATTCGTTGTAAAGGGTGTAAAGATTTTGCTCCACTAGAGAAGTCAGAGAAAGAGGGAATTCACTTAAATGGTTTTCATAAAGGGGAAAGCAAATTATGTAATTAACTTAAAGAAAGATTTCTCAAAATATAACAGCTTTTGGCAGTTTAAAACAAAATTTTTTTAAAATTATGGTTACATATTGATAGAGAATATTTATGCATAAAATATAAACCTATAATATACCCATATTTACCCTGTCGAGGAGGTCTAGATTGGCCTCGAAACATATCGGTACCCAAGGTAGTGGGAAAATGACGGAGATAATAAGAAAGTTGACTATTCTTGATCTTTTTCTCCCTCTTTTTTCGTTAAGTATCTTTGTGCCTAAAGAGCCGGGAAGTGAAAGTTAGGTAACTTGTATTTCATGTTTGAACCTTTTTTGCAAATAATTATAATTTTTATTTGCTTAATGACTCATTAAGAAATATAAATTCTTAATCAAAGAAATAATAATGGGTTAAATAATTGCAAAATGTCTTCAAAAAAACATATTACACCTGGTACGGATTAACTGTGTCATTGATCCAAGAAAAAGAACCAAGAATTCGAAAATTTATTTTTTTAATTATAGAAAGAAATAATAATTGTCTGAACAATTATGAATAGTTCAAAAGATTTCGAAGAAACTAGAACTCTCTCCACGTTTTCTATGAGAAGCTTTAAATGAATGAGTATTAATTGTTTAGACAATTGAAAAATGTCTTATAAAAAACTTAGTTAGCGTATTCGCACATGAAATGAGAAAGGCTCTCGGTTCGTATTTTTAGAAAAATAAAAATTGTTTAAACAATTTGAAATTACTTAACAAAAACTTCAAAACTTGTCAATTACCGAGTAGTAATAATTTATACCAACAAAATTGCAAAAAAGTCCTCTTGAGCGTGTATTTTACATAAAACCGTTAATTTGAATTTTTTTGGACATTCTCAAGGCACCATAGAATTGGGGGGGGGGGGGGGTTGAAATAAAAAATTCTTGGATGGAACATGCAATTTTGTGCAAAAAATCTACATGCAATTTTCAAAAGCAAAGGGGCATGTGTTAATATTGACCAATTTGAAAGCAAAAAATACGTATCTTCTTTCTTCGAGATCCTCACAAAATGAGGTAATCGAGGCCCTGTAGCATAAAAAGAAATTCGTAATGGATTTTTGGACCACCCTAATATTAAACGTTTATGTAGGTAATCGACTACTATTTAAACATTTAAAAAATGTAAGTGAGTGCATAAGTAAAATGGTCGACGTAAAAAATGTAATGTGAATTTACTACCGTGCAAGCTGCAAAAAATCCTTTTTTTGCTTTGCAAAACTTTCAACATAGAAATTTTTTCCAATAATTATTGCAAGGTTTATTTCGGTCTTACAACCAAATAATTTAATTAATAGGACAATATAAGGTATGTTAGAAATATATTTATTTTATTAAAGTTTCTCTACATTTCGACCACACTGCGGGTCTTTTTCAAGAGTCAAATTTTTACATCTATAAATAAAAATAAATATTGTATTAAATAATATAAATGTCTAACAATTTCGTACACAAAGTCATTAGAATAACGAAGTATTTTTACAAACAATCTATTGGTACATACCTTTGTCGAAACAACATGTTAGTGTTTTAAAATTTACATAAAAACGTTTCCATAAAAATCAGTTCCTTATTTGAGCATCAAAGACTTAAGGAGCTAAAATATATTTTCAATTAAAGCTCACATTTTAATGCTAACGATGTTTACAGACGGACGAAACAAGACAGACTGATGTTGCAGGCTGAGCGAAATTATTGTAATATTATTGGCGTCCTCATAAGGCTGAATAGTTTGATAAACCACTGATAAAAAAAAGCGCACCAGAGCTTCATATTTAATTAAATTACAGTCGGACCTCGTTCGTGTCGCCTTCGTGTCGTGGTCACGTGACCCCTCAAAACCTCGCTCGTGTCGCGGAAGTGACAGCAAAAATTTGCGCGCGCACCGCAAGTCAGTGCTGTGATTAACAGAGATACTCGTGATACATTAAAATCAATCGCGGTACGTACACCTAGGTACGCTCCTGAAGCGCTGGAAGTGACGTTTGCGACACGAACGAGGTTCTCATCCCATGTCCGCAACACGAACGAGGTCCCACTGTAGTAATAAACTGATTGATTGGTTAGAGATCAAATTATGATGTTAAATATTAATGCATAATATATTGATAAATTTTGTTTATGTTCTTTATTTCGGATTTTAAATTTATTGAGGCATATATATATATAAAGGAATTATCTACCTTTAAAGGAATTATTTTCTCTTGCAAAAACTTTAATGTTATCAAAACCAAAACAATGATCACATTTCCATGAGTGTTGCAACAAACCTGTTTTTAAATTACCAATTTTACAATCTCTTTTGTGTTCGTAAATTCTTTGTCTAAAATCTCCTGCCGGTTTAACCGATGTAGACTTTTTTACAACACTTGCATTTTATGAGATAAACCACATTAGATAGATTTTTATTCTGGCATATTCTGGATCCATCTCCTGAGAATTGTTTTTGTGTTTACTATAGAAATTTTTTATAATTTTTTCAGACTTTTCTCTGGATACATAATGATAGGTGAAAAAAGTGTAATATTTTCACATATAATATTTTGCCTCTATTTTTCAAATGTAATTTATTTTATAAAAATAAAATAAAATTTTCGTCTAGTTAAGGAAATAATAGTTCTAGTAAAATTCGTTTAATTTTGAATACTAGGTTATGCACATATGCATGAAGCGGTAGTAAAACAAAGCTGTATGTAAGTTTGGTAGTAAAACATTACTGTATGTAATTTGCCATACAGCTTTATGTGACTGAAAAATTATATAATTGATTAATTTCGAACTAAAATGCATATTAAATAGACCAAATGCAATGTTAAGTGGTCAGTAGAGTTAAAAGTGACTAAATAGTCTCGATATTAAGTTAGAAAAATGGGAATTATTACAGGGTATCTTTTTCTTTGAGCTTCCTGTAAAATCGTCTGAATTGCGAATAATGCACTGTTGTAGAGCATGCTTAAAATGGTCTTTAGACTCTGGTGCATTGTTGAATATGTTCGTACGAAAAAACATTTGAAGACATCGGGAAAACTAATACACAAATTGAACTTAGCAAGTTCTGAATCGACTTCGGTAGAAAGAATCGGATCAGTGAAAATGAAAATACATAAAGATTTTTCGGCAAATCTTCAGAAAACATTGTTCGTTCCAGATCTTCGTTCAAATTTATTATCAGTCGCGAAAATCACTGACAACAAATTTTATGTTTTATTCCAGAAAGAAATTGCCATAGTTAAGATCGGAAAACTGGAAAAGGCAAATACATCAAGTCCAGGATTAGAATGAAAAATTTGTCCACTTAAATGAAAAAGATCTAAAAGATCTGATCCTAAACAGCAAGGTGCATGGAGTGACAGTAAACGATAATGAAAAATTACTAACCTGTGAGGTTTTTATAAAAACAAAACAGACACAAACCTCATTTCCAAAGTCAACCCCTCGATCCACAGTTTAGAATTGTTCCATACGGTCCATACAATCCTAACTATCGCAGGACCGATTCCCACAACGTTAAGGCTCTAGCGTTGTAACTCCGTTACCAGGGATGACCAAAAAGTAGACGTTTTCTCAATGTCGCGCTCAGACTTCATTGTAGCTACAAACGAATTTATAATTCGCTCTCGGCAAGTTGCATATGCATAGTATACAGATACCTAAAGTTAAGACATATCTCTTAAGCTACATATTATTAAGCAAATCTATATATTGTATAGAGCCCGTTATTGGCCTCTGGCTGTGGGCTATGATTTCATCAAATAAATAAATATTTCCTTATAAATAATTATACACTTTTGAAATTTTCCAGTTTTTTTTTGTGTCGAGTTCAGACTTGAGCAGAATCTCGGGAAAAAATTTAACTGTTCAAAATTTTATAAAAAATCGAAAATTCAACTATTTTCACATTATTTTCTTACAGAATGGGCAAAATCGCTCCATCATGGGCTTATTTAATGCATAATTTCGATAGCTTTCGTGCTATATGGCGAAAAAATTTAATCTAGTAACATTATCGAAATTAGGAGAATTTACGCATTTCATAAAAAACAGGTGGTGTACAGATATCCAACATCATTTCGTGCGTGATTCAATTGAAACGGTTGAGTTCCAAATCGGGTATCTTACGTCCGAAAAGATGCCTGCCTGACGATTCAAAGGATCGTCAATGCTAAAGTATGAAAAATGTATCAAAGAAATTGGTTTAAGGTATTAATTTTTTTTGTACGTTAGCGCTAAGATTGATTTTTTACGGAGAAGTGTCAAAATTATAAAAGCGGAATCCTCGCGCCATCTTTCGTTATAGATCAGGAACAAACGTATTGTGACATGTAAAAGAATGCAAAAGCATGTGTACATATGACTGAGTGTGTGTATTTAGCACCCTAATCACTATCTGTAACTAGATATAGAGAAAAATCTGAGACATGACCCTTTAACCTCATATGAAATGTCTCATATACAAAAGTGCAGTCGTACAAATTCAATATCACTGGTGTGACGGTCCCTGCCTTCTATAAAATTTGTTTATATCATTGGAATAAATAATATTTCTAACCTCAAGAAATGGTCCAGTGCGAGTACAACTTTAGCCAAAAACTTGAACTAAAGGATCTTTCTCCTTCGATGCAGAAGAGAACGCGTTTCCCCAAAACATCTACATCTACATGCGTTCAAATCGATCACGTTCGATAACAACTCCGCCGCACGAATGTATGCTTCTAGCATACCCAAATTCCAGATGTCTACACTTAACGACGAAATAAGATATATTTGCATCTCAATTCACAACTTAAAAAGTGAACTAGGTAAAATTCGACAAATAATAGTAAATACTCTCTTTTATACGATAAATATGTACCTTTCTTTCAATTTGAGGCAAAAAAAAGCACAAAGAATATTTGAATTACATAAATTAATTTGGAAATCCAAATGTGAAAATTTTACAACAATCAGAGTTACAAATTTCACAAAATATTCTACACAATAATAACAGTTGTAAAAATTTAAATGTTAATAAATACAGATTTTTCAATCTAACCAACAAACGAATTCCAGGTTTTCTAATCAATATAGCCGGTTTAGGAGTGAAGTTTGGTATACCAATCCCTATTTATAAATTACCTATCAAACACCTCATCGCTGATTTTGAATCCAATATCAGAAACATTCAAAAAACTGATTGCAATAAAGCAAGGTTGAAATTTGTTAATTGCATTAATAACTTTTCCCAACAACACTTACATGGCAATCCCATGACTGAATTCCAAAAACAAGTTCATGAAGATTTCAAACGCTCTAAACTGTTCCTCAGAAACAATCCAGATATCCTAATTAGTAAATCAGACTTAAGACAATAGGCAACATCTGGGTAGCAATGAACAAAGACGAATACCAATCTGAAAATATTAATGCTATCAGGCACAACTACTTACAAAAAAGTAAACAAAGACCCGACTACTGCAACACTGACAAAAGTCAATGACATTATCAAATACTGGCGTAATAAAAATTACATAAATCAGTGGCTTCCTCTCTTAAGCCAAACAATTCTAATCCTTCTAGATGTTATGGACTAAGAAAAAATATAGACCCTAAAGATCTTCGACTAATTGTTTCGTTTATAGGCAGCCCTACTTAGAACCTTTTATCTTATTACAAATCAAACATCTCAAACAGTATAAAACCACCAGAATCAAGATTAAAAAATAGTTTTGAATTCACACAAAAAATTAAAAGCATTACAATCCCACTAGGCTATAAATTATTTTCCCTTGACGTTAAATCTTTATTCACAAATATTCCCATTGGTCTTGCCATTGCTGGAGTAAAATCCAGGTGGCCCCAAATACAAAAAAACGTTTAAAAATGCCTATGACACAATTTCTGAAAGGACTTAGAACCTGTGTAATCAATTCTTCCTTCAACTTTAAAGGCATATCATACAAACAAAAATCAGGTTTCCCGATGAGTAAGCAGGTTTCTCCAGTTTTATCAGACATTGTTATGGAAGATTTGGAAACAAACTGTCTAGTTTCTCTCCAGATTGATTTACCCTTTTACTTTCGATATGTTGATATCATCACTGCTGCTCCCGCTGAACAAATAGAAACAATCCGCAATGCTTTCAACAATTTCAATCACAAATTACAATTTAAGATATAAGAAGAATCTGATAACTAAATAACCTTTCTCGATGTCCTTCTCATAAGAGAAGGGGTTCAATTAAAAACCTATTGGTATAAAAAATCAACAGCCTCAGGTCAGTGCCTTAATTATTTTTCACACCACCCACAGCAGTACAAAATCAACGTGATTAACAATTTCATGGACAGAAGCATCACTTTAGCTCACCAAGACTTTCATGAAAAAAATTTAAAAAGAATTAAAACAATCTTAATTAACAACAACTACCATCTAACGTTTATTAACACTGTCATAAAGAAAAGGCTAACCTCCATACATCAAAAAAATACAGACACACGGACGCTCCAGCAAATGACGAACACACGAACTGATAACACACAGAATCCAATACCCGACCTAGGCCCAGCAGGACATAACAGCACTAACGAAACAAAGATATCACCCGCATACATATCTTTACCGTATATTCAAGGTTTGTCAGAAAAAATGTCTAGCATTCTCAAACCCTTTAGCTTTAAAATAGCCTTCCGTAATGTGTCATTTCTAATGACACGCAACAAGAAGTTATCATTAGTCGAGTACTGGAGTGAAGACAAACCTTTGCGTAGCGATATTTTTGCAGAAATAATAACTAGAGATCGCTATTTCAAATTATTAGGGATGCTACATTTCACCCATGATCTCGGTTCTACTAATGATCGTTTGTACAAAATATGGAACGTCATTGGTATGCTGCGAAAAAAATTTAGTGAATCATTTTTACCTTACCAACGGCTATGTATTGACGAAAGTTTACTTTTATAGAAAGGGCGGGTATCTTTCAAACAGTACATCCCGTCAAAAAGAAATAGATTTGGTATCAAATCCTTCATTCTCAGTGATTGTCAGACAGGATTTGTACACGATTTACTTGTTTATGCCGGATCATCTACCATGGTGGATAGCGAAAATAAGGATATTGGAAAATCGGGAGCAATAGTTGAAGCACTTAAATAGCCTTATCTAGGAAAGGGCCATACCCTTTATGTAGATAATCGGTTTTCGAATCCAGCTTCATTTAATTTACTACATAATAATTGTACAAATGGGTCCGTAAGAAAAAGGCGGAAAGGAATGCCAAAGATTGATAATAGATTAAAAAGAGGGGAGGCAACTTCTCGTTCATCCAAGAATTTATTAGTCATAAAGTGGGTAGATAAAAAAGAAGTATACATGCTTCCTACCATGCATACGGCAGAATTTAAAACGGTAGTCACGCACGGAGGAAAAAGAGTTATCCAAAAAACTGTATGCGTATTGGACTATAAGTCAATGGGTACAGTGGATAAAGCTGACATGGTTATAAGCACTGTGAACTCTACACGCAAATCTTTGAAATGGTACCGCAAATTTTTCTTTCATTTGTTAGACATTTGCGTGTGGAATACTTATTGCTTTCACAAACACAAAATGAAGGAACCCATATCAATGGCAAAATTTCAGTTGCAATTGATTAGGGAAATACTGGGAAAGTATCATCAAAGTACAAATCATCAACGTCGAACAGGCAATAATCATCCACTGAGACTAACAGACAGACATTTTCCATTGGTTTATGTATCGGTAGGGAAAAACCGAAGTAAAAGGTGCGTCGTTTGCAGTGCAATGTAAAATGTTTGCAATGTAATGTTTGCAGTATGAATGTAAAAACTGTAATGTGGGTTTGTGTGTCGATCCTTTTTTTAAAATTTATAATTCTGAATTAAATAACTGAGAATTTCAATGTGATATATTAATGACCATAAATTGTATTTTTAGTTTAAATAATTGCGAAATTTCTAAATATGTTGTTATGTAACACTTGAAGAAGTGTACATATCGGAGAATGACAAGGTAGCGTTGAAAGACGTAAGTGCGAACATCAGTCTACTGACGTGCAATATGCACACTTTTCGGCGCGGTGCCCCGTTCAGTGGAGTTACTCCGGCGGAACGAACTGCCGTAACGAAAGGGTTAAACTACATTTGTACACTGCGTCCCTGTTAAAAAAATCTTTTGTAAATGTTTTTTTCAGAATAAACATTAACCACTGATGAGGGCCACCAAATGTTTGCTTTTAGTTGTTGTATCGATTGATAATTCAGTAGTTATAACATTCTCAGTCACTTTTTTCGCTTGTTTTCAGAGTGAATAGCCTATAATTTATACACTATCGACAGAAAGTTTGGGTACATGTGCATTGACTGTTTGAAAAAGCATGCTTTACTTCAAAGGCTAATATCTGTGCAGAAATTGAGTGTACAACTTTCAAACAAGAACCGTTTGAAAGTATAGAAAATTTTGCGTCGAATGCTCTAATATCTTAATCGTTTTATTAAAAGAGTCAAAAAATATTTGTCTTGAAAGTCAAAGGTTTTTTCAGCAAAATTATCATTTCGAAATCTTGCGTTCAACTCTTCGACAAATCTAGAAAAGTGTTCCCAAAAATTTGGCATTATTATAAAATCAAGAGGAAATCCTACTTTTCAAATACAGTCTAGAACACATAAATATTAAATAATTGCCGAGTAATAATAAAAAATATTTTTGCGTGCAATAGAAATTTTTGGAAAACCTACGAGATTTACGATCGCGTTCAATTGTCATCGTGTGTAACTTTGAATTTTATCTTTAACTTTTAAAAAAAATTTTAGACCAAATATTAATTGTTTTGTTTTGGACTTAGGTCTAAAAATGTAGAATTTAAATAATACAACTAAGTTTAATCGCGAACTCTGAGTAAGTACCTGATCTTACTATTTTTCACAATACTTGCATTTCCGCATACATAAAAAATATCAATTTATAAATTTTTATATTGTTAAAATCCTATCTTATTATTACAGACTGATAATTCTTCACATGCATAATTTTGTACATTCGGAACTTTTTAACATTATGGAACTTTTGTAACAAAAGAGAAACGTTCAACATGCGGTATGCCTCATATTTTTATAAAGTCTTTAAAAATAGAATAGCTATGATGTCAATTTATGTTACTTTCTCTGTATTTTCAGTCCTGATGAGGTGCATGTGTCCTGACGAAATGCATAGACAATTCTCGATTAAACTCAGTTGTATTATTTAAATTCTACATTTCTAGACCTAAGGCTAAAACAAAACAAATTTTAAATTTTATCACCTGTACTCCCTACAAGAGAGTGCCGTTTTAAATTTTAAATACCTAACGATCAATAATCTTAAAGGAAATAAACTTGATTTATTTAAATTTAAAACAATTTTGCTATATATTTCCTTTATTTATTTATTGCTTTATTTAGTCATTTATTTATTTGCTTTAAGATTATTCATGGTTAGGTATGGGCGATAAAGTTCAACGTTACACATGATGACAATTGAACGCGATCGACAAATCTCATACTTTTGGCTTCCCAAAATTTTCTATTGCTCGAGTAAATATTTGTTATGATTACTCGGCAATTATTTAATATTCATTTATGTTCTTAGACTAGATTAAAAAACTTCTAGGAATAATGCTAAAACCGTTTTTTTTTAATTTTAAAACGACGAACGACAAAATGTGGACACATATCAGTGTTATATTTAAAAAGGAAAATTTTCTTTAACCTTTTCGTTTTTTTTCAAATTTATACAAATTTTAGATTGCGTCGGACTGATTCCGGATTGAAGTTTTTGTTCCAGATAGAATCTGGACGACTGTGGACAGATTTCTGCTTCCACTTAAATAAAAAATTTCTTGCACTTTATGGCCGTACGAATTTCAGATTACATCGGACTGATTTCGGATTCACGTTTTTGTTTTGAACAGAATCCGGTCGGAAGCGGACGAATTGCCGCTTCCACTTTACCTAGAAATAATTTCCAGTTCTAAATTTCGTATAATTTCCGGACGAAGCTGATTGATTTCGGATGGAAGTTTTTTATTCGAATAGAAATTGGATGAAACTGGATACATTGCGGACAGGTTTCGTACAAATTGCGAATGAATTCGGATAGATTTGTCCGGAATATGTTCAAAATTCACCCGAAATTTTAAGCAGGGTAGAAGAGAGTTGTTAGACGTAAAATTTGGGTTTCTTAGAACGAAATAATAAACAAATTTAAATTTTCTATTAAAATTACAATATTCGGTTTATTCAAACAATTTTTGAAAAGTCTTTCACAATAAAAGTTTGTTGTTTGTACAAATAATTTAAAACTCGGTTCAAATTTACAATATCAAAGTTTTGTTCAGGTTTACAAAATTGAATTCTGTAAAAAAAATAGTTAACAATCTTAATTTAAAAAAGTTTATTAATCTAAATTCTCAATTCGTATTTAATACGCAAAATTCTCAGATAGTTAAAGATAATATCTATAATTATTGCTCTACAAGGAGAAAGTTTTGGTTTTCGCTAATAAATATGGGGGAAAGAAAATTTTCGGGCCACAAATGTTGGGAAAACAACAATACAGGTTCTTAAATCACATTCGAAAATAGCGATATTACAATACACTCAACTCCCAAATTAAGCAGTCTCGATTTAATCGATTTAATTATCCTAGAATTTCGGTTGGCGGAATTCGTCGATGAGGAGGTCCGAGGGGTAGAAAGGGAGGCAAGATCGTTGAGTAGCAACAGAGCGAACAGTATCAATTCTGTAGAATCTATAGAGACTGTTGAGAGTATAAGAAATTTAACTCAATTGCTACTAACGTTATTTATTAAGCGATATAAGCATCTCGGTGTTTATCAAGGGACTAAAGACAAAGCGGGCCCATATGTGACCCCGCACGAAAAAAGGGACCTTAAGTAGGAAAATAAATTTTTTGAGTTTTTTCGTGTTCTTTATAGTTTTTGGCCTGCTCTTTCTCGTGGAAAAGTCAGAATTGATCTATCTCCAAAACCTGAGTCACTAAGAGCAGTGAAAGTAGTGTAGTTTTTAGCGTTATACGGCCGACCCGGCGGCCCTGTAGAAGTACCCCCCACACTCACCACTACTACTTTGGACGCCGTGTCTGTGTGTCTACCGCACCTTCGTGCTAAGACACACGTACACAGCTTGTGAGACTGTAGTAGTAAGTGGAGGGGGTAAATCGAGAGAGCGCTCCTTTCACTTTTGCGGTGGTGATGCGGGCTGAACTTTAAATGCTTGTACTGTAAAATTTAGCTAGCCTACTTAAGGTCCCTTTTCTCGCGCGGGGTCACATATATTCTGCTTCCGCACTTGACAGCGCTACCATAGCCATATGCTATGTCCGGTCTCATTCCAACAACCAAGTACATTAGACTCCTTATAAGCTCTAAACGGGTAGACTTCGTTTTCGTCAGTTGACGGTTGTTCAGATTTCTTTAATATTGTTGATACATCCAATGGTGTTACTGCTGGTTTAGAGTTTTCCATCCCGAATTTCTTCAGGATATCTTCAATATATCCACTTTGAGAGATTTCCAAAAACCCATCTCCTTGATGGAATTCCATCCCCAGACAGTATTTGACTTTTCCCAGGTCCTTTACGTCAAATCGTCCTTTAAACGATCGCCTGAAGTCAGACAGCCAGTTGATATTACTCGATATTAACAGAATGTCAACATAAACTGCTACAATCAACACATCGGATCCACGTTTCCCAATGTGAACACAGACATTTGCATTTAGTGGTTTCAATCCAAGGCTTCGCAGTTCCTTGTCGAGTTTCTTATACCATTGTCATCAAGCCTGTTTCAGGCCATAAAGGGCCTTTTTCATTAAACATACTTTGTTTCCTTCTTGGATCTTCTTCAGCACTTCCGAAGCACTTCCTTCCAAGTTGACTCTTTCTGTCTGCAACTTTTCCTTGTAGGTACCATCTCCAGGTAGCATCTCTTCTAACAATTCTGAAACATCCATGAAAATGTCTTCTTCGATGTTCCCATTCAAGAAAGCTGTTGTCATGTCTAATTGATGAACAATCAGATTATTCTCAACAGCAAGAGCCATTAACAATCTGATTGTTCCAAGTTGAAGCACCGGAGCGAAAGTCTCGTTAAAATCAATTCCTGCACGTTGCGTATAACTTTTCGCCACTACTTGTGCTTTCCTTCTCTCCAGAATTCCTTCTGCATTATACGGTTGCCGAAATAATCTAGAAAAACCGATGAAAAACACGAAAAAAAGTGGTTTTACAATAAACTGCATATCTAGCTGAAAAATTTATTTTCCCACTGTTCCAGCTGTCATTCTCTTCGTTTTTCAATGACGAAGAAATTTTTTTAAAAAATTAGGATTCAGGCTATCACCGTTCGAAAGATACATAGCAGAGAAGATGTCTCTTTCTACGGAGTTGCCAATTTGACGGCTTACACGTACTTGAAGCGAATCATTGTACTGCGTCTTCAAAATATCTGTTTTTCATGTTATTAGCTCTTGTTGGAAAATGATGATAAATTGCTGCTTGTGATCAGAAGCTGCTCCCATATTTTCTGGGCAAGTCCAAGTGAGAGTGCATCATGTGAATTTTCAGTGACATGTTCACCTTCATTTCCTGGAAGTTTTCCAACATCCCATCGATTAAGTATTTGTAGTTTCTGGATTTCCTGTTTCCTAAGAAATTGTCTATAACAGCTTTCACTGACAACCATGTTTGCCTCTCATGTTCAGTCAAGATCTTTTCAAAATCGCCATCTAGCATCAGTTGTCGAATTTGTGGTCCATCAAAAACTCCCTCCCTAATTTTTGAGTCACGAAGCTTAGGGAATTTCCTTTTCAAAAAAAGAAGACCTGCTTCTCCGTTTCTGTTGATCGCTTTGATGTAACTTTTCATGATCCCAAGCTTTATCTGTAATCCTGGTAGAAAGATCTTTTGCCGATCAACCAGTGGTTTTTGAGAAACGTTCATTTTTTCTGGTTCTAATATCTCTCGGTCTGGCCAAACTTTAACATTATAATGATGTTTTTGTGCTCTGCTGTCCCAGGTACATAGAAAGCAACAATGTTTTGTTTAACCGGATTGCAATCCGAGGAGAATTCCTATTACTTTGCAATCACCACAGATGAACCATTTACGTAGCTCGTATTCTATTTTGTTAAGTAAAAATTTCATGACATCATAGCACTCTTTCATATTGGTGGCATGAGCAACGGGTATTGATGGATATTCGTTTCCGTTGTACAAGAGAACAGATTT
>JBAGKK010495123.1:0-15362 GCA_037177015.1 Euceroptres primus
ATATGTGTGTGTGTGTTTTTCATACTCAAATTGTATGCTCAAAATTTGACGAAAATGATTTTTGAATAATATTTAAATAGGTTTCCTTTGAATTGAAAATTATATAATGAAGTGTATTAAAAATTCTATATACATACATATACTTATAGTACATTTTTGGATTCACTTAAAATATATTTTAGTATTTTCTTTTACCATCTTTTAACAGTTGCTAATGCAACGTTTTACGCGCGCTTCACGCTAATGCAACGTTTCACGCGTGCAAAATTGTTAGTGGCAAATAATCTTGTTATAGGAATATAAATAAAAATACCTTGCAGACGCAGCCATCCATAGCAAACAGCACAGGGACAAATAATGCAAAACTAATCCAACACCTTGGCAAATTTCGACATTTTCTGTCTGTTGAATTCCAGCACTGTACAGAACAGAAAGCAGTGTCATCGCAATCCAAGTATTGATAACACAGTGCTTTGCCTTTTTAGGCATTGCAATCGAGGGATAACAGCAAACGTAAGTTACAGTGATAGTAACAAGACATATTATCACAATAAGACTTCCAACGTAAATCGCAGGATTCGAGTATTTAAATATGGCACCGGTTAAACTGAAAATCGAAAAAATATTAATAAAAAATGTTAGAGAAATTATTATTCATTGCAAATGAAAATACTGATTGTTTACCTTCGACCTTCCCTGTTGAGGTAGCTCACATCTTGCAAAAGGCCGTAATATCCAAGTCTATTGCAATGAAACACTATCAAGTTGTTCAACATGTTTAATAATTGGCAACCATCGCTGGTCCATCGTCCAGTCTCATTTGCAGTCGAATCCCAAATAACAGGGATCGGTCTACTGCCGGCGTAATGATACGAAGGTGCTTTCAGCATAACAAAAACTGGCTCTGTCAAATTGTCGACCGTTGCTCCAACTAATAAAAGGGATAAAATTGATAAGTTTTAGGAATATTTTTTATTAATCTAAGATTACTTACGTATTTTACTTCCGATAACACATGAAGAAATGTCCATGTTATCCTTGTCAATCGTTTTAGGAAATAATCTATTATCGCTGTACATGGAGATCATGAGTTGATAGGCTGCTCCCATATCTTTAAAGCGGCTAAATAACGACGCAGGTAATTGCACAGACGCTTCAATCGTCTGATCTTTCATACTAACCATTGCAGTCTTATTATTAATAGTGCAGTACAGTTCTCGTTTCTCATCGGCATTAATACTTTTATACCAACTGCACATCAGTCCTACAAAGCTTTCCGGCCTGACTCGAATCTCCTCCAATGCCATATTATTTTTATGCGATTGGATAGCAGGCGTAAACTCTGTAATTTTCTCCACAGCCTTGGTTAATTTCGTGCATGAATTGTAGTTAAGTTCCGCTGCTTTCAACATTTGCTTCGGTAAATTCAGTATTGCATTTACAATGTCTACTAGCATCGGTCCAAGTTCTTTTTCCTCATCCAAGAAACCCAAGTAATTTTCTATAGTTTGGGTTATGAAATTGATTTCGACGGGATCTGTGAGTGAGACGCTGTCTCCAGTGTAGTTTTTAAATTTTTTAACAGTCTCGATCAAGTTCGTTTTTGTTAGAGAGAGATTGACTTTCGAAAACTGCTCGAGGATTTTGGTTGTAGATGATACGTAGGGACAAGGCTCGGTATTTAGATTTTCCCAGCCTCCAGTTCCGTTGCAGTGATAAGATGCTAACAATGGAATTTGCATTAAACTGGATAAGAGGCTTCCTTCGCAAGGCAATTCAACTTTCCATCCTATGACCGTTTGAGGCCATGTGTATGTACCTTTATTGTTTCTGGTGACTGAAACAAGTAATTTTGTATTAAGCATAAGTAAAATTTATTTCCGTTTCTGTAAATTACATTAATTACCTGTTAATGGGCAATAACGAGTGAGATTCGAAATTACTATTACGTTAATCGCCTTCGATTTATTGCCGTAGACTGAGGCTAATAAACAATTCCATTGTCCATTATGTTCTTCTTTCACAGGAACGATACTGAGAGAACTAAAAAAAAACACGTGAAATTAATTACCAAAACTACTACTCAAACCAAAGAGGGATGAGTAGATTAGATGATTGATTGATTTTTGATTCTGTTTTAAATTTAGATGTAAATATAGCTTTCTAAGTTGATACCTGTCAACGATGCCGCTTTCTGCTAAACGTCTATTCTCAATTTTAATGTTAGACAAACTGTCGTTTGGATTCAAATGCATGTTGAAATTTTCAGTGCTGGCAGTGATGTTAGGATTCCATAACCATTTTAATTTGATTCGTTCATCATCTGTAATACTTGGCGCTCGACACTTTAAAGTTATTGAATCGCCAGCAAAAACTATTTGATTTTGATTTGGCAAAACTTCTAAAGCAGGAACTGTCCATTGACAATGCAAGCTTTCCGCTAGCCTCAACTTTTTGATTGCTTGATCTTTTAGACTCGACGGCGAGACACATTTTGGTGGAGGACTGAAAAATGACACATTGAAAATTAATATATATATCTATAAATTCTCTAAGTTATAAATATTAATAGAGATATGAATGTAAATTACTTTAATTTTAAGGAGCTGTTATGAATCCAGCTACTAAACCAATAAAGATCGCAATCACAATTCCACGGATTATCAGAGACGTCTCTGAAAATAAGAAATTGTAGATATTCATTCATTCATTTAGGGCAAGAATTTACGGTTTAAAAAGGTTTACTTACAACTGCTTCAGAGATTTAAGCCTGTGAAAAGTTCCTTCTTTCAAAGTCGTCAAGTAATTATTGTTCAATTTCCTACAAAATATTATTCAGCTGTAGTGAAAGTTATTTTTTACATTTTTAAAATACGTTTTCATACATTTCTGCAAAACTTTAACAGAAAGTGAAAATTTAAGCAAAATTTAAGTAAAATTTAAGCATAAAATTTAAATAAAATTTAAGTAATAACTTTAAGTAAAATTTAAGCAATAAATTTAATTAAAATTTAAGAAATAAATTTAAGAAAAATTTAAGCAATTAATTTAAGTAAAATTTAATTTATGTAAATGAAAAATACACTTACAAGCGATCTAAAGCCACCAAATTATGAAACAAGGTTGGGCCCAACTTGCTTATTCGATTGGCAGATAAATCACTAGTAAAAAGCAGAAAATATACATCAGCGAAAAATAATTTTTAGAATAAATTAATTGTATTCAAATCACTTACAGACGTTTGAGATTCGTCAACTGTTTAAAGGCATGGGAATCTATTGTGGAAATCTGGTTACGACTCAAGTCTCTGAAATGGTAGTTTTTATATAATACATTCAAAAGGAAACGAAATTACTATTTATTACTAAGCAAAGTTTTCTTACAGCCTTTCTAAGTTTTCCAGACCACTAAATGATCCCTCGTCCAAGGTAGTGATTTTATTGACTGAAAGACTTAATCGCTTCAGATTCGTCAAGTTTTTGAACACATTTGACTCTATTATGTAAATTTCATTTTTGCTCATATCCCTAGAAGAAAAATAGTTTTTTTAGGCAAACTTTGAATTGCTAATGCGGTTGAATCTCAAGATAACAGTTTATTATTCTTAATTAGATATTAAATGTCAATAAGTGACTTACAGTTGAAATATTTCAACACTAAAGGTATCGATGGCAACTTCTTTTACTTCTTGTAAGCGATCATTGCATATTACTTTTAACCACTCTGCTTGTGGACCTACACGTTTGCATTCGCAACGCTGAGGACATGGCTGACTCGAAACGAATCCTTGTACCAGAATCAGGATTAAAATAGCAACAATCATGATTAGCAGGTATGGCCCCTTACCTTGAAAATGAAAATATTACATTCTACTTAAAGAATTCAAACCTGCACATGATTCTTGAAAAGTTAATTTAAAATCTAGAAATTAGAGAACAATTCAAAATTGCTTATTTTTTCAAAATAAACGACGATAATAAATATTGAGGGATCCTTAAAAATTAGACTCCTTGAAATAAATGAAAAACGCACAGTTAAAAGAGTTGAAATAAAATAATTCTAAGGTTAAAACTACTGCAACCCATTGTTATTAACATGATTCTTGTAAATTTGAGGTAAAAAATTAATACCTAATAATTAACAACTGTTTATTCAATTATTAAAACTAAAAAATTTAAAGAATTGCTTCAAAATTCTTGAAAAAATAAACAAGAGATACATTGGAATCTTATCTCGGAAATGAAAGATTATTCAATAAACAGTAGAAAGTAAATATTTGCATTCCAAACAGGTACAATGCAAACAAGTACTCATTTTTTAGTATGAATAACTATCAACTTGGAAAAACTATTAATAGTAAGTTAAAAACGTCTACAAAAGAAACAAAAATAAAGCGAAAAACCGTACTTTGACAGAATTATTGATGCTTTGGGAATCTTGGGTACGAGAGTTCCTTTTGGAGCGCAGTGTTTAAATTGTTGGAAACCACTAAAAAGGTATTCCTAAGATTTAAGAGAAACAATTTACTTACGGCCAATTCAACTGGAACGTATCTCTCACATCTTTTCGAGGAAAATTATGTGTAAAATGCTTTTAATCCCAGCTGAGATCACAAATTCTTTTGGAGCATTCACCATTTACATTTTATGCATTTTATGTCTATCTCTCTCCCACTCTATCCCTCTCTCCTTCTTCTCTTTCTTCCGGTATAAAGGTAACCTCACATGTATGCAGTTCACAATTATTTTTGGTTAACTGAAATTCCTTTTGTATTAACAATAAAAAGCAAAGAAAAACATTTTAAACAATTGAATTTCATATTTATTAAATTATAACCATAGTCTGCTATCTTTTTTACTATGAACACATGAAAGATTGTGATTAAGTATCCTAATTTAAATTTTCCTGAATTTCGCGCCAGTGTTTTGCGGACATAACCTTCAAGTTTTCTGCAACTTGTTCCTAACCTAAAATTTCTTGAAAACTGTCAGTACTGTCAGTGATCAAAAACTTTTAAAAATCCTGTTTTGTAATGTTAAAAAGCCAAAAACATGTTTACTTGCAAAACTAGTTTATATTGAAAGTTCAGTTAAGTCAAGTGACTAAATATTAATGATCAACAACAAAAAATTTGACTATTATTTTCAACTTTATTGTGAGGAAATAATTTCCTTGCGAAAGATTTTATAGGTACCGCAGTGATATAAAAACAATTTTATTATGAAATTGAATCGAGGAATTTTGAATTTTCTTATATATAGACGATACTGTACACGTCCAGAGGTAAGAATTTTTTTCTTATTTAAAATTACTAGTATTGCAATTGAAGACATGAGAATGACAACTCGTTAAAGACCATTTGAAGTTGCCCCCCAAGTAGTAGTTAAAGTAACCTAATTTAGGGGCCAACTTCAAAAATGGTCTTTACCGAGTTGTCATTCTCATGTCTTCAATTAATTTAAACAAGAATTTCAGTTTTATTAAAGTCCACATAAGTAAAATTTTTAAGGCCATTTTTAAATAACATTTTAAGAAGTACATAATCGAAATTAAATTATTAGACAATAATATTACCAAATCAATTTCTTATTCGGAGTGGCTAAACCTACCCTGACGTGAAGCGAGTTCATAAAACTATACCTATGCGAAGAACTTTATTAGAAATATGTATTACGAACGGAAAAATTAAAATTCGAATTTTCTAATATTTTTTATAACCTTTTAGAAGTACATGTCCCAACTCCTTACAGTATCCACAGTTTATAGCATTAATTTAGATATTTACAAACACTTAAATTGTTAATTTTATGATTCCAAAAATTTGAAGCGTAGTAAAGTTTCTTTTTTCTGCTTAAGATTCAAAATTTATCGGCTTAAAAATTTAAAGTTTATAAGTTTAAAAATACTTCAAATTTTAACACTTCCAAACTTAAAAGTTTTCATACAATTTTTAACAGTTAACTAATGCTTTCAAATTTTAAACCGTTTTAATTTAGTTTTTTCAAAAACTTGAAATTTTTAGAAAAATTTAGTTTCTTTCAGTTTAAGATTCAAAATTTATCGGCTTAAAAATTTGAAGCTTATAGGTTTAAAAAGACTTCAAATTTTAACAAATTTAAAAGTCTTCAATTTTAAAAAATTTTAATTAAAAGTTTTCATAAAATTTTTAACAGTTAACTAATAGTTTTAAATTTTAAACCGTTTTAATTTGGTTTTTTCAAAAACTTGAAATTTTTAGCAAAATATAACATTTCCGTTAAAAATTCTTTTACAATGTTACAATTTTCAAATAAAAAACATATGTAAAATGCAGAATAGGCCACCCAAATTGAACACTTTATTTCAAGGGCCTCAAAAAACACTTTTACTACTACAAATTCAAAATTAAAACCATACAAACTTGAGCGATTCAAATTAAAAATAATTATTAATTCCTGAATCTTAAACGCTTCGTTAATTTGAAATTCTCTAATTTTTAAAGTTTCAATGAAATTATTCTTTAAATGTGTAATTGTTTAATTTTGAATATTTTAAATTTGAAACTTCACTTAGATTTAGTTTTGGGAGATCAGTTCACGTTAGCGTAGTTATAGCATCAGCCTTTTTTATTTACAGGTTCAACGAAAAATATTACCAATCGTCGATTCCACACAATATATTCCAAAACCAGACCACGATGTTGAATTCTTTTGCAATCCAGCCAATCGTGATCAAATTTTCGAGAACATAAAAAAAAGAAAAAGCAAAGGAGACATAGACAAGGTTCTTGATCTTTACCAAAAGCCTGACTCAGAACATTTGCTGTCAACAGAATTAAGTAGGGTTCCAAATCTTACCCATCCTGCTATCTTAGATCTTGGTGAAGAGCCACATGTTTTAAAAGAATGCGGACAACTTCCCGAATTTGACTTTACCCCTACAGAATTCGAGAAGTTAGCAGTAAAAATGAGATTGTTGAGGACGGAAGCCTTAGGACCGGTGTCTGGGCAGAGGAGTTATATATTTTTAGGAGATCTAGCAGATTTGGAACAAGCACTGATACATTATACAATAGAGAAGCTGATGACTCATGGATTTAAATTGGTATCGGTACCTGACATTTTACCTACGAAAGTCATTGAAAGATGCGGATTAATCGTCGATGGTGATAGGACTCTTGTTTATCAATTGAATCCTCATTATGGAGATGAATTCAGCCTCTCGGGTACAGCCGAAATGGCTTTGGCTTATAAACTTATGAATACTACCCTGGACTACGATGAATTGCCAATGAAATTGGCTGCTGTCAGTAGATGTTACAGAGCAGAAGCTTCTAGTCTTGCAGAAGAGAAAGGAATTTACAGGTATCAATAGTGATTACTGTAATAATTTAATGATTTGAAACTTTTGCAGTCATTGACTAAACTTATTATTTTTACTTTCAGAGTCCACCAGTTCACAAAAGTTGAAATGTTTGCTTGTTCGGAACAGGACAAATCCGAAGAGTTGTTTAAGGATTTGCAGGAAATTCAAGAGAATTTATTTTACGATCTAGGCTTACACTTCAAAGTTCTCGACATGCCCCCATGTGAACTGGGAGCTCCAGCATTTAGGTAGAGTTTTATTAATATTTAAATTTTATTATTTTATAGCAATATTTCTATAATTAATACTAATGAAAATTATTCACTCTGCAGAAAAATAGACATAGAAGGATGGATGCCTGGCAGAAAATTATTTGGAGAATTGTCCAGCTGCAGCAACTGTACAGATTTTCAATCTCGCAGATTAAATATTAAGTATACAACCAAAGATAAAAAATCCCTGTACGTTCACACATTGAATGGAACAGCTTGCGCGTTACCACGTATGTTAATTGCGATTTGTGAAACGCATCAGTTGAAAAATAGAACAATCGCAATTCCTGATAAATTACAACCTTTTATGAGAGGTAAAACTGTAATTAGAAAGCAAGCTATTCCTGATATGAGACTTTATAAATATAAACCACAAATGAAATAAATCATTTCAGATTTAAAAATCGGAATTAAATTTTTAGACAATTGTACCTTCTTGTAAGATGAGAACGTAAAAATTAAGTTTACTTTAAAGGTTGAGTAGAACTAGTGAAAAGGAGAAAAATTGATATATTTTTATTGGATTCAGGAAAAAATGGTATCGTGTTGATTATTAGATAACGAATTGCCAATATGAATAACCAGCGAGTCCATCATTTTGGCCGATAGTGTACGAAAAAACTGAAACTGATTTTAATACTTTAAAATCAATAATCAGAAATAAATTTTGGAAGCAATTATTGTTTATGTTCATATGCTTCTTTAGACTCTAGATTATTGTCATCGTCTCTTTCACTATCTAATTTCTTATTTTTCCAATCCGCCTCTAAATTACTCTCAGAAATAGGTATCTGAAAATACGCTCCATTTTACAACTGTGATTTAGAAACACATTACCGCTATTCATTACTTAAAATTTTCAATGATTTGATATTAATATTTAATCAAACAATTTATCATACCTCTATCCTATAATTGATAACTGATTTAATAAGCTTATCTAAAATTGAAAAGTATAAATTTTGAAATCGCGAGTGCATGATCGAATTCGATAACTCGATATGTATATCTCGAATCTGGAAGAAATCAAACTGGACGTCGCACTGTGGTAAAAATAGTACATTATGTAACAAGGGGCGAAAGGAGCAGATTTTTCCCGCGGGCAGTATTTACCCGAGGGAAAAATCTACTTTCGTCCAATGTTACATATTATAGTATTTTATTCCACTGTCGACCGTGGCCACCTTTTGGCCCTGAAAAGCGGGTCTGTCGCATTTTTCTATAGCTTTGTTCGCCGCTCGAATTCTGATCGACTCGGAGCAACTCAGATTTTCAATATGGCGACCGTCGACCAATCACAGCCTCAGATTTCGTAGGAGTTCTCGAGCCGCGAACAAATCTGTTTCTAATTTTACTTTCGCCCCGCAAATGCGGTTTACGGGAAATATATGCTACTTTCGCCCCTATTTTCAAGGGCAAAAGGTGACCATTTCGGTCGAGTGTGGAATAAAATAACTTTCTTGGTTCAAAATAACGTACATCCCACAAATATTGACCGATTTAGACGTAAAAAATTTTTAAAAAAACCTGATAAAGTTTTCCAGACATTTTTCGAGCCTGAGTTTTTATTTAGTTTTTCAATTTTTTATAAATAAACAAATATGACGAAGAAAACGCCCATTTTTTCTATGTTCCCGGTGCTCGTCAATAATAGAAAAATTATTGCAATCGTTTACATATTTATAGAGTATCATTAGTTAAAGATGTTCCACCATGATATAATGAGCAAAAAAAATGTATGAACAAATTATTTGTTGACAGTGTAATTTGTATAATTTTCAATAATTTTACGTTTTTAAAGCTATATTGCAAGAAATTTGGATGGAAACAATATTATAATGGAGAAAACTTCTCCATTTTTGGAGAAATTTCCATTCTTGTTAATATTATAAACAAATGTGATAAGCAAATGCATTATTCAGGCATTTGTCTACTGAAAAATTTGTGTTTTTCGATGTCAATTATTTTAATTAGGAACTTCATGATAATTTCAGCCAAATTCATAATTAGTGGAGAAATTTTATGATTTTTTCAAACAAATTTGATAAACAAATGCATATTGCGGGTATTTGTCTACGGAAAAATTCATTTTTTTTTCAATGCTGTCCTCTTAATTGATAACTTCATGATAATTTCAGAAACATTCATAATTAGTTGATAAATTTCATGTTTGTTTTAAAACAAATTTAATAAACAAATGCATTATTTAGGCATTTTTCGACAGAAAAATTTGTTTTTTTTTCGATGACAATTCTTTTAATTAGAAACTTCATTATAATTTCAGCTAAATTCATAATTTGTTGTTAAATTTTATGATTTTTCAAAACAAATTTAATAAACAAATGCATTATTCGGGCATTTGTCGGCAGAAAAATTCGTTTTTTTTCAATGTCAGTCCTTTTAATTGAGAAGTTCACGGCAATTTCGTCAACACTCATACTTAGATGATAAATTATATTTTTTAAAACAAATTTAATAAACAAATGCATTATTCGGGCATTTGTCGGCAGAAAAATTTGTTTTTCTTCAATGTCCTTTTAATTGGGAAGTCCACGGTAATTTCGTCAACACTCATACTTAGTTGATAAATTATATTTTTTTAAACAAATTAAATAAACAAATGCATTATTTCCGTCAAAAAAATGTCCAAATAATGCATTTGTTTATTAAATTTGTTTTTAAAAATCGTAAAATTTATCAACAAATTATTAATTTTGCTGAAATTATCAGGAAGTCCTAATTAAAAGAATTGACATTTAAATTAATTATTTATTTATTTTAAAAAACGTAAAATTATTGAAAATTATAGAAAACACGTTATTAACAAATAAAACCTAAATCAAAAATCCAACTCGAAAACTCTCTGGAAAATTTTATCAGTTTTTTTTTTTCAAATCTTAGACGTCCAAATCGGTCAAAATTTGTAGGCTGTACGTTGTTTTGAACTAAAAAAGTCATTTTTTTCCCACTGTGTGGGGTGATTGCACATGAATGACCTGAGATATTTTCGTTTATTATTAATTTTTGGTGCACTTTTAGCTAACTAAAGAAGATGATATCGATGTTATCATAAATAAGGCTAATGAAAATATGCGCGAAACCTTATTTGTAAATAAAAAAAAGGAATAAAGTCGCTGAGTACAATCGAGGTGAGAGTGCGATTCTGTCAAAGCAGAAAGAAACTTTAGAAAAGGAGAAGGGCGCCACCTAGTTTGCATTAAATTTTTGTAATAAAAATACTTGCTAATTACAAGGCAACACTAAATTTTTAAAAACAATTTTTTTTTCAAAATAAAAGCTGAAACTCACCAGACATCGATGCCTCAATTAACCCGCTGAATATAAATAAGGAACGGTCGGTAATTTGTGATGTCATTATGTATCAAATTCCCTTAATTACCATTCTACTAATGTATAAAAAATGTCGGTATAGCAGAAATTGAAGAATTTGTTGCCAACCATCCGTTGCAAGCCCTTTACGTGAAAAGAATTCACATGACTTTTGCCATAATATACTAATACACTCATCGCTTGAAATAAGGCCGGGATTGGAGGTAGACGGCCTTAAAGTCGATGCTATTAAAATCCAGTTTGAACCGGATTTAAAGCGACGAGCGAGCACTCTTATGTCAAGATTCAGGACCGCAAATATAGTTTCTGAACGTACAAAAGTAAATGCGCAGAAAGTCGCGATGTAAACAACTTCTGGCGGCCCTGACTATTCGAGCGATGGCCTTCAGGCCCGTCAAGGGTCGCACAGAGGGGGGGGGGACAGAATCAGTAAAGCGTGAACGACCATGAAGCCGGCCTTATTTACAGCGGCCCTATTTCCAGCGATGAGTGTATTTAGAAGAAAATTAAAAGCCACTTATAAAAAAGTACACCTGAAATCAGAGGTGATTAACTCCTCGTTCGAAACTCTATAAATTGAAATAAAAATTCTACAAGAGGAATAAATCAGAAAAAAAAAGGTTTAAATATAATCGAAGAAAAATTCTCAGAAAAATTTATTATTCAAATCATGTAGTTTTTTTTACTTTGACTTGTTAGATCCAGGAATTGATTCTACAAAGATGGAATAATAATTATTTAATGATCGAAATTATCCTAAAAATAATTTTATTCCCCAAATTCGCATTTGAAGTTGGGACAACAAAATTTCTTACAAATGGTATTTTTGCACTAAAAGATGTCTTATCGGGAGCATTTTATCGAGGTCGATGCAATTTTTGATGTAAATTTAAATTAGAACGAACGAATTTAGTGTTTTTTGCGAAAAATGTCGACTTTTGAAAAAAGCTGTCAGCGCATGCGCAAAGTTCAAAATAACCTTGGGCGTGGCTCCGGAAAAAAAGCTCTGGAGCAGTCGCAGCGCCAGACGACTGAGCAACGGTCAAATTCAAAATAAACAGACACACGTGTATAGTTTTTCTTTGTCGAAAAAGTTATATTTTATCGAAAATTATCGTTGTGAAAGTGATTCTACCCAAGCGGAATAATAAATTTACGAATGAAATCTTCGCTAGACTGCAAAATCTTGGATTGAAAGATGTACAGAAGTTCCTCTCAAATTCGTTTTGATTTTAATAAGTATATTATTCGAAAGTATTTTATCGAGTTTAATTTCATTGTTGATGACGATTGGATTATCGCGGAGTGTTTCTTTTTTTGATTCGAAATAATCGGAAATATTCGGCGATTTTGAGGTTATGTTGGCCTTTCATTGTTTTTAAATTTTTTAATACTTTCCGGGGATAAGTATTTTTATTTATTAAATATTCGGGATTTTGTGTTAGTGAGTGCATTTTTCTCTCTCTATTGTCAAAAGTGTACAGAAATTCAGAAGAATGAATCGACAATGGAAAAGGTCAACAATTGAAACAGAGGTTAGAAAAATTAATTTCCACATGGCAAAAAAGTGGCCAATGAAATAAAATCAAGGCTTTCTTAATAATTAAAAATTTTATCTTTTCTTTTTGGGCGATGTTTGATACCAGTCTCCTTGTTACAAAAAAAGTTTGCCTGCCGACCGCATGAATTAAAAATATAATTAAGCTTAAAAAAAAGCAACAACGATTGCCAAAATTTCACATTTCCACTTTTTCGAAAAAATGGTGAATGAAATAAAATGAGAGCTTTCTCAGTAATTAAAACTTTCCCCTTTTCTTTGTGAGGTACGTTTGCTTAGAGTCTCCGGCCTTGTTACAAAAAAACATTTGCCGGCCGGCAGGATCAATTAAAAATACCAGTAAACATAGAAAAAAGCATCAAGGATTGCAAAAATGCCAAATTGTCACTTTCTCGAAAAAATCCCCTTTTTCTTTTTTTGCAGATGTTTACTAAGCGTCACTTTCAAAAATATCTAGAGAATAAAATATTATTTGATTTTCAAATATGAAACAAAGAAATAAAATTTGATATAATTTTCAAGCAAAACACTTAAATTCAATTAAAAAAGACTTTCGTTTTTATTACGAAATTATTATTTACTCGAAAATGTTTTGCTGTTTTTTTGTTCTGGATGTTTGATGCGCACCTGTTTGTTACAAATGAACGTTTGCTGGCTGACAGCATCTGTTAAAAATACCAGTGAACTTAATAAAAAGCAACAGCGATTGCAGAAATGCCAAATTTCCACTGTTTGGAAAAAGTGGCCAATAATATCAATCAAGGCTTTATCAATATTTAAAAATTACCCGTTTTCTTTTTTGCCGATGTTTGTTAAGCGTAACTGTCAAAAATGTGTTTAGAAATAAACATTATTAGATATTAGACTATGAAACAAGTAAGTAGAATTTGATATAATTTTCAAGTTAAGCACTTTAATTAAATTAAAGATGACTTTCGTTTTTACCACAAAATTATTATTTACTCTAAAATTCATAGTTAACATTAACTGAACTCAGAATTATTGGGTAGAATTATTTTTCAGACTTTTATGAAGCTTCTCATTTTATTTGGGCCCGCTTTGAAACTAGGTTTCTACTTATGAATGTTTATTTGAAAGTTCGCCGATTATGGTTCTTGGGGATTTAACCTCTAGTTGTTGAATTCAGTGTTCGGCTCGGTTAGGACGCCATTGGGCGTCTGCTTTCTCTGGCCATCAATGAACTGGAACCCTTCGATCCGTAGTCGTACCCCTTTATTCATTATTTTACACTCGAATTCCGATTTACGATGAGTTTTGGGCATTGTCTTTCATAAATCGGGATAGTCCTTGAAAACAGTCAGGGCCGTACCAATCACTTTCAGTCGGAATAATATGAATTATGTAACTGAATTATGTACGCATGATAATTTTTTTACCATAAGGGGTGAATCTTCTTAAATGATGATGAAAAATTAATGAAAATAGAGTTTTCAACGTGTTTTCAAAAATAAATGTCAAAGGCGAATTGATACTGCTCGCTCTGCTTCTACCGTACTGCTTAATGACCATTAAAATTTTAATCATATAAAGCAGCATTAATTTTTTTTTCATTAATAACTTTTTATCTATTTTCTTTCAGTTTGTACCTTGGAGTTTAAGGGACAGTATTGAGATACCAGTGAATTCGACAGTAATGAAAATTTTGTATTCCGCGACTTAAAATCGAAAATTCACTTTAAATAAACGTTAGTGGTTTGAACGCGGTATTAATAAAGTTTAAAATCAGTGCGGGAGTGAAAAAAATATTTGAATCAAAAAATATTTCAATCATTTGATTTAGAATTCATCAACATTTTTAATTAAACTAAACGATGATCTTTATAAAAACTACTTTACTCTACTTTTGGATTAACTTACAATATCTTCTCATGCAAGGCTGGAAAATTTAGAATTAAGTCAAATATAAAATTCATTATTCAGTTCAATTAAGAATTAGATGAATAATGAATTGTATTTAATACGTATATTTTCATAAATAACAATTTTTGTTATATTGATTCAAATGTTTTGATTCGAGTGTGAGCAGTGAAGTGTTTAGGATTTTTTAAATTTGGAAGAAATCCAATCGGGCATCGTCCACTTGATATCCAGGTAAATTATTTGATAAATTTTATAGAAAAAGAAAACTGATAAATTTATAATAGTACATTTCGATACGTGCGCTAAAAATCACCTTTCACACAAGTATCGAACAGTATTTTATACCACGATAGCCGAAAAATCATGTCAAAGTTGAGATTTTGAGGTTAGAGTGGTATAAATTCATTTATTCCATTATCTTGATTTTCATTGATTTAGAGAAATGTATTAATCTTTACAGAATTGAAGGACAGGAAGGAGAATGCAGAAGAGAAGGAATCTCTGAGGACTGGCTCAAAAGAGGCTATACTGTCATCGCTCCGACGAGGGAATCCGCGATGGTGAGTAGGTTTTGAAGTCCCCCTAACTCCATCATGTCATAGGGCGAATGGTCCGAACCGACACGGAGGCAGGTTGTAATTTTATGATTATGCAAATCACAGGGTGACCACTGGTTGAATTTTTATTTCTACCGGTGAGTGGGAGTCAATTTCTTAGCATAGGGCATAATCAGGCTTTTCTTGATTCTTTTTGTTGTTGCTTACAATCTAAAAAATAATCAAACATTAAGTTAGCTTTTTTATTGCTTACAATCTAAATAAATAATTAAACATTAAGTTAGCTTTGGTTTGAAAAATCTTAAGGTACGAAGTATACTTGTAAATTATTATTATTATTATTTATCAGCATTTGGAACTCGAAAGTTCATTGCCTCATCTACCCGAGACCGCCACGCG
>JBAGKK010495144.1:0-15361 GCA_037177015.1 Euceroptres primus
ATACATTGCTATGAGTTCGCTAGATTCATTCGATTTAAAAGTGATTTAAAAAAGGTAAAATCTTGCGTAATCATACAAAAACATTTTCAACAAAAATTCGTTTGGGCTGTTTTTAAATTTACAAAAATGTTTTGATACAGAAGGATAACACTCAATACACGGGTAAAGTTGGCAAACAAGATCAGAAGAAAGCAGGTCCAAAACTTCTCGCAAATACGGTAAAAGAATCATACGAGAGTTTTATTACTAAACTGCTCTTAATTTAAGCGAAATAAAATGCTCATGGTTACTGTTGAACTTTATGGAAAAGGTCTTATACACACGAATCGTTAGTTCACATTTTGTTAGATAACAATAGACGAAACATTAAAGTAAAATAATTTTATATTTTTAGTTTATTGGATTGTTTAAAAACGGAGCTAAAGGGAACGAGGTGCACAGAGGTATGTAAATATTGCTTACCAAAAAGTATGCAACTCAGCATACATGGCCATAAGAATAGCATTGGCGTGTAAAACAGGTTGCATACTTTTCGGCAAACTCCAGCTTGGACACCCTGTAGATATATCGGTATATTCGTTCTAGACTCTCCCATCTCGGGTTAGCAGTTTAAACTCTCCATTCTCGAGTTTGCACTCTATATACCCTCGAATCTCGATTTTTAACGAAAATTAGTTATTACAACCATTGGAATCGTCATGTAATTATTTGTCATTTATACAAATATGGTAAGTGTAGGTGGAGTATATAAGAAGAAAAGAGAAAATTGTCGAAAAACCCTTTGAAATCAGTTCCGGGGATAAACTTCGAATCTCGAGCTTCATTTTTTTCCGCTTGGAAAACAGCGCCAAAGACGACTGTATTTGGCGCTGTTTTCCGAACGAAATGAACACACAGCTCGAGATTCGAGCTTTATCCCCATAACTGTATTCTTCTGCCTTTCTTTACTTTAAAAATATGTATAAAGGTTATGCTAATAGTATAGTTACAACTTCTTCACATTATACATTTACTGTGAATGGATATAGAATGGAATCATTCTGCAAACCAATTTGTTCTCGCATTTCAAATTTGAACACCTTTATTTACGAGGAAAAACATTTATATAAACAAATATTTAGAGATTATGTTCCTAATGCTTATTTACATTACAATTTCACGCATATTTTAGACAGTAAAAATGTTGATGAAAATACCTAGAAAAGACATTGGAGTGTGTAATAATACTTTTGGACATATTTTTGATTTTTTATAGCTCTAAAAATTTTCATACGCTTCTTCTGTAAACCTATAAAAATCGAGATTCGAGTGTTTAGACTGCAAACCCGAGATTCGAGGGTATAGGCTGCAAACCCGAGAATGGAGAGTTTAAACTGCTAACCTGAGATAGGAGAGTCTAGTACGGAGGTACCGATATATGAATAATTTTCAGAGGAGCAATTTTTCAATGCGACAGACATAGCACGTTTCAATGGCAACGTTTTCAAGCTTCTTCGGGGCAATGACTCATCTGTATCGGAGTATGTTCTTGTTTAATTTAATTTTTATTTAAAAAGAAATTTGTTACCTGTTGGATAATACACCAAGTTTTCCATTTCAGAAAACTGACGACAAGCGATAAAACTTTGCCTACTAAAATCCAAGTTGACATTAAAAATCTCAAGTCTTCAGCGAGAAAGATTCTCAAAAAAAGTCCAATATTAGTAAAAGCAATAAAGTAAGTAGTTGTTAATTTTAGTTTTATTCAATACTTTTTGAGAAGCCTCGATATATTACATGACGCCTTTTTTTGTGTTGTTTTTTTATTGTCACCTCTTCGCCCCTTTAGACGCTTTTTTCCTACCTTTTTATTTATTTGATTTTTATTTGAGCGATTTTGTTACTGAAACGTTACTGCGATTCTGACCTATAAACAGGTTGTTTTATGACGGACAAACCCCCATCCAAAAGGGGGCCCTGGATCAGCTAAATGTAACTCGTGACCCGCGGACCAAATCTACCTGGCTAACCCTACCATAAACTCCTCAGAACTCAAGCTTATCAAAAAAACTTTTTGTATTTTTGAAAACTTTCTTTGAAATTGAAATTATTTTACTGCCGTCATTTTATTACTGGTCCCTGCACTTGTCGAGTTGGATTTTCTTGCCCTGGACCAGGCAAATCCAAGTCGACAAGTGCAGGGACCAGTAATAAAATGACGGCAGTTTTTTCAGCGTTTAGGAGCGCGTATTGGCGGGATAAAAGTAAGGTGATAAAGCGTGACAAGGGACTTGGCGAGTAGGCATAGAGATGGCAGCACTTCCTATATCCTCCGTGATTGCTGAATGCTTTATAACCCTGTTTTCAGGGAAATAAAGTGTACCACCACAGACTTCTTTCACCGGTCGGTGAACGGTAACTTACCATTCGCAAAATAGTTGGCGTAAAGCGCTCATAACTCGCATGTGTTGCATAGAACTAACCATTAATACGAAATTTTTGTTAATTTTCAATATTATATTTAAAATGGGAACGGTTTAAAAATATAATCTTTAACAATGAAAGAAAGTTTAAATTGGAAATCAACGACTCGAGTGTACCAAATCGTGCACCAGCTTGCTAGTACAGTAATCTGCAGGAAGTTTTTTAAAATTATTTAAAGTTTTCTGATGATATAAGTACCTCCAAATAGGAAACCGTCGACCCGGATGTACCGGGTCATGCACCAAGTTTCTAAAACAGTAATCTGCAGGAACTTTTTTAAAATTTAAGCTATGATCTAAACAACTTGAAACAGGAAATCGACGGCCCTGGTCCACCGTGTAATGCACCAGGTAGTTAAAAACTTAATTGACGGAGAATTTTTTAAAATTTAAATACTAAAGTGAGGAGGAACAACTTCAAACGCAGAATTGACGATCCTGGTGCACTAGATCATGTACCAGGTAGTTAATAATGTAATCTACGGGGCATTTTTTAAAATTTAGACACTCAAATGGAGAGGAGCAAGTCCATATGCATGATTGACGATCGTGGTGCACTGGGTCATGCATCAGGTGGTTTAAAACGTAATCTACGGGAAATTTTTCTAAATTTAAGTAGACACTGAAGTAGAGAGGGACAACTTCAAATTCATGATTGACGATCCTGGTACACTGGGTCATGCGCCAGGTAGTTGAAAACGTAATCTACAGAAACTTTTTTTAAATTTAGATCTGCAAGGATGACTTTATCCACAGGAAGACAATATGAGATATTTCAGAAAACAGTGTTAGGAGGCAATGCAAGTGTAACATTCTCACTGGGTAGATGCATATGGTTTTTTTACAATCGTTGGTACGAACTTAAACTTAAAAAAAAAAAATTTGCTGCTGATAACTGGTTGTCAGTTTCAGCACCAGGTTCGTCAATCGTGCATTTGGAGTTGTTTCTCGTCACTTTAGTATTTAAATTTTAAATAATTCCCTATAGGTTACGTTTTTAATTACCTGGTACATGACCCAGTGCACCAAGATTATCAATTCTACGTTTTTTGTTGTTACTCTGTGCTTTAGTGTCTAAATTTTAAAAAATTCACCAAAGATTACGATTTAGATTATCTGGTGCATGATCCAGTGCACCGGGATCGTCATTTCTGCATTTGGAGTTGTTCCTCTCCACATTAGTATTTAAATTTTAAAAAAAGTCTCATAAATTAAGTTTTTAACTATCTGGTGCATTATTTAGTGGGCTCAAAACGTCGATTTCCTATTTGGAGTTGTTTAGGTTATAGGAAAAGTTTAAATTAAAAAAAAAATTCCTGCAGATTTCTGTTTTAGCAACCTGTTGCATGACCCAATACATTTGGGTCATCGGTTTCCTATTTGGAGGTATTTGGATCATCAGAAAACTTTAAAGTTTAAAAAACTTCCTGTAGATTACCGTTGTAGTAACCTGGTGGACGATCCGGTACACCCGGGTCGTTAATTTCCCATTTAAAATCATTTCTTTCATCGTTAAAGATTATATTTTTAAACAGTTTGCATTTTAAATATAATATTTAAAATTAACAAGACAGTTGTATTCATGTTTATTTTTAATTATGGAATAATGCTCTGTACTTAGAAGTATTAATTTTAAATTTTCTCATTTTACTTACCTTTACCTCAGTCAATTGATCTATTCTATCAAAACCAAACTGCATTACCGGCATTGGCTGTTTTCTTCAACTCGCTGCCACTCTCTGTTAAACATAACACAACCCCCAAGAAAACAATCTGAAGTTAACTGCAGATTCGGTAAAAAGTATATTCCGTAAAGCGAGATTTCGGAAAATCGATCTCCTACCTACTGTCCTTTGTTACCAAACAATGCCGCATGACGACAAAATGATCAATTTCACGTATTCCAGCGTATTATTTAATCGATGCACATCTAAAAGATGACTGTTCGTTTCACCCGGAAATTTGGGCCTGAAAAACCGCAGATTTAACACGAACAACAAATGCGTGTGAATCGTTCCATTCTCATTTCAACAATTCCTTTTATCGCGCGCACACACTCACACATCCTTCAATTTTTAAAACTATTGAAACTGCTCGAAGTTCAATTCGACACTTATTTCAAATGTAATAGCATTGATTTGCTTTTTCAGTATCAAAATGCCGAATCCAAGAAAAAACACGAATATGTTAAGAATCACAATAATGATTACGATCAGAAAAAGATTTCTTGTTTACATTTTGTGAAGTCGGTATCTTCGCACTATCGCGTTCACTAAAGTACTAAACTAACCGTGCACATCAAGATAAAATGGAATTTATCTACATAACTGTTCATAATAAGAATGTTTTACTGCTAGATGACAAAAACATATTGTTTTACAATACTTGAATTAGCCCTTTTTAGGGCCACCAAATATTTAAACGTTAAAATATACACTGCTCTCCCACTTAAGGGCACGTTTCGGGCATGGACTGAATGGCCTTCGCGAAAACCGGGGGTCTTTCAAACGTAAACAAGTCAGGGCCGTATGAACTAACTAACTATTCTATTTCTTAAGTTGAAAACATTAAAAATTTCAAATTTAATCTAATTTTACACTTTTTAAAACAAATGACATATCTGTAGAATCGTAAAAATTCGTAGATTCGAAAAATCGCATTTTAAACTGCTAATTGAAGAATTAAAAATTTTTTCATTTTTCCTCCCATAAGTCTCATTATTTGTACAAAAGGAACCCTTGATGGGAAGGGCCAGATGAGCCGAGATCTAGGCACTTGAGGGATAACTGAGTAGTGGGAGAACAGTACTCAGGTAGTTGGACAGGGAATGCCCATCGCCCTGTGAAACATGTGCGTGCTCGCCTCATTGACTGTATTTTTTGCAACTTCCATCTACTGAATTTTTTACAATTTCTATCAGAATTTTATCGTAAGCCACACACCCGAACATACGTACCTAGCGCTGATGATATTGACTTATTCTGATTTAATCTATTCATTTATCATTTATTGGCGTAGGGATAAACGAAAACGTAGTTTAATCAACACACTGCAGGCAATAGAAAAGAGTGATCGACAACCAGAATTAAAAGGATTATCTTCAAGAAAACACTTTAATACGCATTCCACTGAGAACATTGAATTAGAGCAGAGTCTTGAAGTAGGACAAATCAAAAGAAAGTTCTTTCTAAAGAATCAGAAGGAATCTGGAAGCGAGAGCAGAACTGCAGAAGATGAATTTCAGTAATTTTTATGTTTATATAACGTACGCTGAAACACTTTGAAAAAATAAGTTAATTTTCGTGGCTCGCAATTCCATTTCTCAATTTGTTTTTGCTCATTAATTTTTCTTAAGAATTATGAGAATAGATATTTTTGTCTAATTTCGAAATTTTATGGCAATTGTATCAGAGTTTGTATTGATTTGCATATTTATTTTTTCTTGTGCGTGTGTGTGTGTGATAATTATATCGACAAGTTGGTAAAACAATCATTTAATCATTTTTAGGCGTTGTCCAAATCTAATGGAAGGACCACAAACAGACATTAAAAGCTATAATGAGCGTAAAAAAGGAGACAAAATAAATAAAGAAAGCGGTCAGAGCATGAACTATTACTCATTAAAGGCCTCGGAAAAGCTGGAGCAGCATTTTTCGTCGTCAATATCACCAATTGAAATCTGTAAACAATTTTGCGATACGGTTTCTTTGACAATTTTTGGAAACTGTCTTGCAGTCTTTGAAAAAGGTGTAGTGTTTTACTTTTTTTACGCAAATATATGTGCCTATATATTATCTAATTATATATACACTACCGACGGATAGTATCGGACCACCTGTTTTTTGTTAGTTGCATAAAATCTCCTAATATTGACAATACACACATTACAATTTTTTCCTCAAAATAACATGAAAGACGTCAAAATTATGCATAAAATAACCTCAAGATGAAGTGTTTTTGTCAATTTTTGAGGAAGATGGGAAAAAAATCAAAATTTCAAACTTTTTAAATTATGAATATCTCCCGAAATAATTGACGTTTTTAAATGTTCTTGCACTCATTTTAAAGGTAAATTTACTTAAAATGTAAACAACTTACCAAAAAAATTATAATAATTTTTCCCTAGATTCTGCCAAAGTCTAAACTTAGAACAAAAAAATCGTAAAAATTCAAACTTGCAAAATTATTTATAAAAAATACTAAAAATAATTATATTCTATTTTTCAAGAAAATTTAATTAATTCTTGCAGATCTCTTTCATGTATTTTTAAAATCCTTTTTTTTAGTATAAGAATTTTTTCAATTATTACGACTTTTTTGTTCTAAGTTGAGACTTTGGCAGAATATAGGGAAAAGATTCAGTATACTTTTTTTGATGCGTTTTTTACATTCTACGTAAGTTTAACTTTAAAATGAGCTCAAGAATATCTAAGAAAATCAATTATTTCAGGAATTATTCATAATTGAAGAAAAATTTCGTGATATTTTGAGGACAAAAATTTTAAATCTGAATTGCAAATATTAGATTTTATGCAACTAACAAAAAACAGGTGGTCCAATACTATCCGACGGTCGTGTGGGTATATTATGTTTATACGATATTGTCTATTAATTTTCTATTTATCACATATAAATATTTTTCATGTGTTTAGATCCACTTCAGAGGACACGATTATCATTGCAACGCCTTTTTTCTGATTCGCATCGACAACATTTACTCAGGGGAAAAATTGACTTTACCAAAAGTGAAAAAATTCAGGCCTTTGAGTTTGAGCCCAACTATGAAGCCAACTTGGATTCAATTGAAACTAAAGGTAGTGACTCAAGTTTTGAATATTCTGAAAATATCCAAGGATTCGATAATCATTTTAAAGAAAATCAGCAACAATGTAAAGGACCTACGGAAAAGAGTATACTTTTATCTCGCTTCAATTCTGCTGTTGATTTAAACCTTGCAACTATCAAAACTGATAGTAGTAGTAGTAATACTACTGCTACTATCGCTGAAACCAGACAGCATACAAAATTATTTAAAAATTTCTTTTCGCGATACATAAACAATGCTGATATTACATCCAAAGTCAATAATAATGCTTGTGGTGGACAAGAACTAAAAGACATCAAAGGAGAAAATGTTTTCAAAGATGCTTTCTGCGCTGATGATGTCATACCGATGACAAAGAATTCTCCAATCAATTCAAGTTATACAGAATCTAATACTTTATCAACTGCTGGTGTTGACCAAAAATCTCCTGTGGTTTCATCAATTTTACAAATTTCGTTCGAAAAAGATACAGTTATATCAGAGGATAACAACAATAATATCTACTACTACTCATCTAAGCAGTTAAAACCACCGAAAATAAAGAAAAAATTACGCGATAAGGAGTCTGACCTTTTAAAATCCAAGTTAAATTTTATGGAATCTAAAAACAAACAAATTCAGTCCAAGATTGATGGTGAAAGCAGAGCGGATGAGAAAAAGAAAAATCTTTTAAGGTTTGAACAATTATTTGCTTACGAGCTGCCAAATGATCTTTCTCATAAGGATCAATCACTACATGTTGATAAAAATGAGATTTATGTAAATCAAAAATGTGGGTCTTCAGCTCGTAGAGACATTTCTACATTTGGTGTTGAGGAACAGCAGCAGCAACAACTACTATTGATGAAGTCGATGCTAGTAAGTTAGAGACAATAAATTGATCAAACCTGACTTTTTTTTTTACTACTATTGTACTTTTACTCTATTACTACATTGTAAACAACAATGTTTATATTCTGTATTTTATTTTCTAGGAGCCAAAAAAGAATTCTGAAAATTTTAAAGAATACTTTAATCAAGAACTAATGTATAAAAATAATGTAGACATTGAGCGTGATAAAAAAATGAAATACGTAAAACTTTACAACAATCCTGCTACTCAACGCCATCAGCGACCAGTGAACCGTTTGCCGTCTTCTTCTTCATCTCTGTTCCCACCCATGAAAGATGAAGGTTTGACTAATTCACATCAGAACCTGATGATGCAATCACACGTTTTTCGTCCTCATCAGCATTTGCAGCCAGAGAAGATAGCTTTCGTCTCAAAACCACAGAAGGTTGCTGCAGCTGACTTGAATATTCTGAACCAAGTTGAAAATCTTCATTTGTTCACAAATACAGCAGTAGCCTTGGACAACCAAGATGATCCTTCTCACCATGGAAAAAAAGATATTTTCCGCGCATCGTTATGTAATTTACAAACGCATCATTGTGATCAACAGCCAAGTAAGTTTATAGCAGTGGAAGATGACCATGTTCAACGAAAAGTACCGATCTATTTTCACAATGAAAGGAACAAACCTGCTTACATTACAACACACTTTCCATCATCTCATTCTAATCCGCCAAATAAGAATATTACTACATCCAAGCTCATTCTTTGCCCACTAGAATGTGATGAACAAATCAACACCCAAGTCATACGAAATAAAGCTCACACTGTGTCTTGCATAAAATGTGCCAACACTACGAGTGACTCTATTGTATTTTATAATCAAAATATTTCAAATATGCAATCGCCACTGCAGCAAGTGATACTTAAAAGTTCATTGAAAACTGGTACTCAGGATGTACAGTATTACATGGATAAAATATGTAATCCAAATGTTCCTGAAGTGAGGTTTATACAAAGCAATAAGAACAATACTAAATTGCAAGACAGAGTCAAAGGGTCCAAATTTGACGAATCCATTGGAAGGAAATGTGGACATGGCGGTCAGCAGCAAAATCATGTCATGAATGAGAGACGAAAAATTCTTAAGATTGCTCGCACATACAACGACAGGTCGAGGTGTGTGAAACTATCAAAAGAACCAGCGCAAGTAGGTATGCTTGTACTGGACAATTATCCAACTCAATACATAAAAAATTCGGGAATATTGGAAATGCATCCTCAGATTAGACAAAAGTGTAAACAAGTGAGAATAATAAATTAATTTCTTGTGGGATTTATGCAGAATTGTATCTTTTTTTTGCTTCTTTTGGCTGATTGTTATTCGCTACATTTATATTGAATTATCCTCCAGTAACTAGAACATTTTTGTTTTGTTTTTGTCTTGAGATTATTGTCATTTAATTGTGATAATATTATACAATAAAAATACATTATTTTACATATATATGGAAAAAATACTCCAAGTTTTATATTATTGTGTATTTATTATTCATCATCGAAAACTACATGAACAAAAAATTCGCCATAATTATCCTTCCCACAGGAAAAATTTGAAAAATGTTGAAGATTTCGAATTTTCAAGTCAAAAGTCTGAACAGAAGAAATTTTTTTATAAATATTTTTTTGCCCCTTCTTTCTGATGCCAAGCCACAACTTTTTATCACTAGGCTCAAAAGATTCGATCAATTTAAGAATTTTCATTGAGTTCTAATGTGCATACTTTAGTTTCGAAAAGGAAGAAAAATATATTAAATTACTACTTTCGTAAAGTGGGTATATTCGATCCACTTGTCGAGAGTTCTTTTTTTTTTGTTTTACTTTTTGTAATTTGTAATTTGAGAGGATAGGACAATTTCTCTGTAGACTAGTACAAAAGCTAGGGAAGTTATTAATAATTATTCTTAATTTATACACAAGATTACATGGGGTCATGGAATTACATAGAGATTACAAGGGATGAAACAAAATTATAAGGGATTAAAAAGATTTCATGCAAGATTGTACACCAGATTACAAGAGTGATTAGCCCCTTTACTTCTCAGATGAATATCTTACCCTCACCTAGCAATTCAAATCAACCTTTAAAATCCCACTTTTCTTTTCAAAACTATAGTTTTGAAACCTTTAAATCAACCTTTAAAATCCCACTTTTCTTTTCAAAACTATAGTTTTTAAAAGAAAAGTGGGATTTTAAAGGTTGCTTTGAATTGCCAGGTGAGGGTAAGATATTCATCTGAGAAGTAAAGGGGCTAATCACTCTTGTAATCTGGTGTACAATCTTTCATGAAATCTTTTTAATCCCTTATAATTTTATTTTATCCCTTGTAATCTCTACGTAATTCCATGACCCCGTACAATCTTGTGTATAAATTAAGAATAATTATTAAAAATATTTCACTCATTTTCTTTAAATTCATAAAAATGATATATCTAGAGCATAAAAGCTGTTTTCTTTTAAGGGATTGCAGATTCGATGCTATAAATATGTAACGAATGCACCGAATGCAAGTGTTTCTTGATGGTATACCGAACAAATGGAGGGTTATGCTGTAATTCTTATACATATTTATGTGTGCACCGATGCATTTCTCTTGCTTTCAGTTCACTGTTAAAGAGTAACAAATATTAATAATTCAATTTTTCCATTTATATAAAAGTTAAATTACTCTGCTAATGAACATTTTTAAATAATCTGTATGAATATTATTAAAATATCTTTTGGAATAAAATTTAGAAATTGCTTGTAAAGAAAGCGAGAGAAAAGCTTTTTAGTTCAACTTTGATTGCGGAGGAGGGCACGGTCCTCAATTTCGTAAATCAGAATAGAATATTTCACCCTGAGGGGTTTCGGGTCCCTATAGAAAAATGGGAGGTAACCTGTAATTTCAAAGCGAGCGGACTGGTCCTCGGTAATATGGGAACCTATACGGTTTCAGCTTCATTTCCATAATTTGTTCTTAAGGATCATTTTTAATAGGCCCTTGGCGCCGCGACGGTCTACGCAGATATATATGTTACCCAAAGTCGACTGGGGTCCAGTGGACCCCGACCCCCTGCTTTCAATCTGAATTCCAGTCTACAATAAAATTCACTCCAGAATTTAGGAACCTTATAGTAGACTCTAAACTAAAAAGAAACTACTTTCCTATTCACATTATTTTTAAAATCTCTAATTAACTCACTCATGCTAACACAGTAAAAACTAGAGACTTTCCTTTCAATCCGGTATGTTTTTTTGGGCGTTCTAATATGATCTTCGGTTGTTCTATATGATATCTGATCAACTTCATTTTGAAAAATGATACCAGATTCGATTTTGTTTTCATCCAAAATCATTCTATTTTGATTCAGAAATCGTAATTCTTTTATTCGGGATTCACGGACTAAACTGAAGTCGGATGGTTTTGTCGCCCGATCTGTTTCCATACCGAATTTGGCTCTAAAAGCATTTTTATTTTTTAGTGTAAAGGGCAGCATGTTTGCGAAACACGATATTTCTAAAGCTATAAGTTTAGGTCGAAAAGTAAATACTGTCATTGTGTTAGGGTTAGGATTTGCTGCCTGATGCTTTGTCAAACATTATCTTCCTCTACAGGAGACCGCTTTTCCTCTCAAAGAATTTGCAACTTGAACATTTCCAAACAAAGCTTCTCTTCGTAGGAGGAAAAATATTTGCGAATTCGTCCCTTGATGGTAATAAATTGTTGTTTCAGAAAACGTTTTATAAGAATTTTACATATTTAATAATTAATTAAAAATTCTTTAACGTTAGATATTTAATATTTAAATAGAAATTCTTTAATGTTGTATATTTAATAATTAATTAGAAATTCTTTAACTTCTGCTGTTCTGTTAAATCATAAATTGATTACAATGACCTTTTGAATGCAATGACTCTTTTCCTTCAGAAAGAGTTGCTGATTAGTTTCATTTCTAGATGGTTGTCAACATGGTTGAGAATGATCGAGTATCGTGAAATTCGATCAAGACCGCATCTATAACCTCGAGGAAAATATATTCCAAGAAGATCCCAATCTTGGGTCCAACACGCCTATATGAAAGTCAATAATTAATCACAGATTTCACACTTGGGTTCGTTTTCGTCTAAAAAAAAATCTTGGTCTCTGGGACACATCCGTGGTTATACCCCACAAGGTTTCTGAATGAAAAGAGCTCCGCCATGGAATACTTTAAGCCAGCATGGACCACGGTGTTGGTGAAACGAATCGTTAAACTGGACCCGCATTGACAAATGATTCGAACGTTCATGGAGGGGAATGGGAGGACCTCCCACATTGGAGAAACTCATCTTCCCTTACAAGGATACGCCGACGTTTTTTTTTCTCTCTGATTTTTCGACTTTGATTCCTTCCGTCGTCAAGACCGAACAGTAGCACTCGTTAGGCATCTGTGGGATTTATTGTGTCGCATGTTCGGCTCTTCTCAATAAAAGACATGTTTTTCCATCTGTTAAAGGCAACTTGCATTTAATATAGAAAGCAAATGACTGACAAATGAGGAAGGTTTTCAAAGGGAGATGATTCTAATCAGAATTCCATTCGTAGAAAACATTTCGATTTGAATCGGCGTGCAAAGATGTTCAAGTTCAATTGTAAAACAGTTTAAGAAGTTATTCTCTAGCATAAAAATTCCAAGTCTTTGTTTCTCATTTCGAACAGAAAGGCGACTGTCTATTCTTGACATCATGGAAAATTTGGTGGTATTATTAGCTCGCAAAGTTTAGGAAACCTTAACGCGATTCGATGACTATCAGTTATGATCTTAAGCTTGTACTTGTGCTTGTGCAATCAAGTACAAGAACTCAGACTGGACTTTGAACGGCTAGGGTGTGCCAATTACCACACTGATTAAAACCAGATCTTTGAGACATTTCGACACTTGAATTTTTGATAAGGAACCATCACGTATTTTCCGACACGTATCGTAGATATAAGATAGATTAATGAACACAGAAAAATTAAACAAGGGATTTAAAGACCATCGAAGAATCCTTTTTTTAAAAATAAGTTTTGATTATGGAAGCTTGAACAGAATGGAATTATAACAAGTAAACCATTGTTTTATGATATTCCTTGGAAGTTTCCTTATTTCGAATGCTTTTTGAGTAATAGAATTCGTCTAATTGGAAGAAAACCTATTTATCTCTTCTCCCTCGTTAGGAAGAATAGAAAATTGCAACAGGAAGTTGAAGATAGATAAAAAAGTAGCAATAGGTATGTCACCCCCGAACTCAGCAGCGCCACTATAGGGGGTCAAATGATATGTTCTGCACACAAGAGATTAACGTCCCAAAGGAGTGTTTCGTCCTTCAGGTGGTCCTCGTGCAGGAGGCCGGACTATCTTAAGACAGTTTAGTATACCACACACAACGCGACACCTCTCGCAGGGACCACACACGAAGGATCTCCCCACTCAGGTCCTTCCTTCATCCTCTTCCTCCTCCTCATTTTCCTTGTTTCTCTTGAAGCCAAAGAAGCGAGAAGTGCAAGAGAAAAGGAGGGGTTGGTCGAGAAAAGGAGGGATGAATAGAAAAGGACAGAATGAAAGTTATTTAACTGGTGGTCGTGTTCCGGTAGACGATTTTCCACGGTTAAAAAGTAACTTCGGCGCGAATCGAAAGCTCACGGAAACCCAAAGGACCTCGTTATACGCCTAATCTCATTCGTCCCGATCGGTCCTGGATTCTGATTTGCTCTGGTTTTCTCGTCTGCGGTCTTCTGCGGACCTTATCTTAAGTTCGTCCGGTCATCGTACTGATCCCAGCTCCTGGGCTTTTGTATCACTGAATTCTGCAACGAATTTCGCTGAAGACTCTTAATTTACATAATAACATAACCGAGATGTATTTTTTAAAAAGAGCGGTTAAGTCTTGAAGAACAAGCAGAAAAATATTTGATTCAAACAAATAATAACGTTGATATGGGGTCAAACAAATGTTTTTTTGCTTCAAACAAATTCTATATTTGTCCTTATTTATTTTATTTGAATAAATTTTTATTTAGATTGAATAAATCTTTTGCTTAAATTAAATAAAGTTCCTGTTTGATTTAAACGTGTTTTGTTTTAAATGAAGTAAAGATTTTGTTTTTTAAACTTTATTGAATTTTATAAATAATTTTTAAAAATTTTTAATTTTGTAGATAAGAAGTATTAAGTATAAGCCACCACTTTTTTTAGATTACCAGGGATTACGCGGGATTCGTAACGACGGTACTGTAACATTTTTCAGACGCCTTTATATTCAGTATGATTGTAGTCTTTATTGTGAGAAAGCTCCTTCTGCGCTATTAGCATTTTTCTAAGGAACTATCGTATGCGGATTATAATTTTTGTTTAAACCAAACAAATATTTGTATAAACTCAAATGGATTTAATTTAAGCAAATTCTTTATTTAAAGCGAAGAAATTATATTAAAAAAATTACTTGTTTCGACTAATAAGGTAGATATTTTTCATTTATTAAAATAAAATAAATGTTTTGTTAATTGTAACAAAAAATTTGTTTCTTTCAATAATATATTAAGCAAATTTTTCTGTTTAAATCAAACAGACTTTTTTCTGAGTGAATTCATTCTTCAAATCATACAGCTACATAAATTTCAAAGTGACAAAACTTCAATACATTTCAAACAGTTCACAATTTATTACAAATAGTTAAAAAATTGTTGCAAAAAGTTCATAATTCATTAGAAATAGTTGAAAAATTGTTACAAACGGCAGCTGCATAATTATACTTATGCAGACGGTGTTGCCAATGTCCGGGAAATTTACTTACTGTTTATTTGAAGTCTTTTTGAAAGAGATAATTCGTTTTTAAAATAAATGCATGTAAAATGAGTCCAAGACATAAGAAGAATAGTAACTATAATAATAACTATAAAATAGCAGTAGAATAAAATTTCACAGTGCTAAAAATAAATATTTAGCAAATGTAACTTCACAGCACGTATTATTTAGCCATTATTATTATTATTATTATTATTATTATTATTATTATTATTATTATTATTATTATTGGTATTATTCGCCAAGTTTAAACGCAAATTTTGGTGAGAGCGTAGTTTAAATCACGAGGCGAAGTCGAGGAATTTAATCGCTCGAGCCAAAATTTTCGTTTGGACATGGCAAATACAGTGCTTTTCGTCATGAGATCGAGAA